>JAQBSW010001254.1:0-142170 GCA_029291075.1 Eudiplozoon nipponicum | reverse complement strand
TTTCATTCAAAATTTCCCAATTTGCTTATTGGTAATTCTACTCACTTTTTTATATTAATGTAGAAGTTTATAATATTTCAACTTTCAAATATGTATTTTTCAGCATTTACCTATATATTTACTTACTTATCATTCCATCCAAATTTGTATTTATTTATCATTTGATTTATTAACATACCAGAAAAACATGTTGTTTTCTTTTAATATTTGTTTTATTTTCAAAATAAGTCATTAGTTTAATTCTTTGTCCCTTCATTGCTATACCCATTCGTTTCCTTCTTCCAATTGTAAGAACATTATATCCAACTTTCTATTCATTGAATAGTTTGCGAAATTGCGATAAACATCATCTTCAATGTATCTTACTAATCGAAAATCATAACAAAACTATCGCCAGTCACATAAAATAATTTACTATCATTCATAATCCTTATTAAATCACAAAGACAAGCTGATTAGCAAAATCTTACCGCAATGCATACATATTTTAGGAAAAATCAGATTGTAACTGATAGATGTATTACGATGGTGTGTAACGGGTAAGATGCAATGAAATTGCAATTTGTCGAAAAGTTTCAAACATAAATTACATTGCTTTTATCAACCCCTACGCAATCAATGATTGCTTTAATCAAATATACATGTTTTTTTAATGCTTTAATCTCCATTAACTAACGATGTCTTCAGAGCAGCAGTATCCTGTGAAACTTATCTATCAGTAATACATACACATAGTACACATGGAACCAAGAATGACATAAAGTTTGAATATCATTAAAATCAAATTGGATGCCTGTGTCAACCAGAATTATCTCATCTACATATTACGATATTAATGCGCGCACCTATAAAATACATTTCAGATCAACATAACAACTTGTTTGTTTTCATATTTTGATCAATTATACTGGTTTCCTTATGTAGAACTGCGTCCATCACAGTTAAAAAGTAACCAAAAATTATCAGCGCAGTCTAAAACATATTTAATATAAAAATTCGTATATCAGTTTATTTATATTTAGATTTAAGACTACAGATGGCCGTTGAATTACTTTATTATTATTTGACTATTCGTATGAAATTTGTATAAAATAATATGCATACACGTAATTTTGCTTTTATCCGTCGGGAAAGTCAAAAACTATAGTACGGATATGACTGTCAAAACTTTGCGCCAGGGCGGCTCAATGGTTAAATTAATAGACTTCAACGCAGACGTATCCAAGTTCGAGCCCGGTTCGCGGAAATTTCTGAATGGTGCTGAAAGTTTTCTATTAATAGCGAAACCGGTCTACTGGATGGATTACCTTTTCTACATGATAGAATGCTAAGATTTTAGTGACAAATGTTAACTTAATTAATATTATGTTTACATTATACTGAAACCTTTATTCAAATAAATGTGCATGACAAGGTGTTCGTGCTATCGTTGATAAAATTTTGTTTATAAAAAACTTTTTGCAAGAAATATTGTCCAGCGTGTGCTTGGTCAAAGTTTGAAAAGAAGAACGTATAAAATCATGTGATTATGACCAAGTTTATGTTAATAGTTTTCTCAAATTGATGAGAAATCGGCTGTGCTATCAACTGGGATAAATGGAAATAAACTAAAGTTTTATCAACATATAAATTGGCAATTAAACAATATTTGATTGCGCGGGTGGTGGTAACAATTCTTTAAATCAAGTTTCCGAGCTTGAAGTAAACACCAATCCTATTGTATTTAACCAGTCGTCGAACAACATAACAAAACTACCTCCAGCCGCAACGCACTGACGCGTTTTTACCTTTCATGATTGTCATCAGAGTACGACGTGTTAAATACAATAGGATTGGTGTTTACTTGAAGATCGTAAACTTGATTTAAAGAATATAAATTGGCAAGTTTTATATTCGGAATTTTTTAAATTAAATCTGTGGGTTAAACAATAATTGCTAAATTGGCTAAAATTTCTTAATTTTCAATATTTTATTTAAAATTAGCAAGCTATATACAACTTTGTTCGGAAATATTGAAAATAAGAGGAAGGATAAATAAGTTTGAAAATGATATTAATATTTTTTATTGAAATATTTAAATGAGTTCGTAAATATACAACGAAATTTGAAAGTGCACTTCAATCATAAATCTTAGCGGCGTATACTAAAATATTCTTTTGGCGTAATTTACGAACAGCATTTGCTACCATCCCCAACTACTATATTGAGTATCAGACCGGAATGTACTACAACCAACACAGCATTCATTGCCTCTTCCCTAGCCTTTATTTCAAACGATTTCCTGTATATGTTATTCCGTTTGCTATCACAATATACTATCCAATTGAATGCATTCCATTTGATAATATGGCCATTTGATATTTAATGACGTGTCTTCAAAAGTTTTTAAATTACCCGAATACAAATATACAAATTGTGCTTTAAGTGCAAAACTACATGTGCGCTTTAATTTCCATATTGTTTTTTAAAATATCTATTTATATCTCCTTTTTTGGTCTTATTTTTTTCAATTCGGAAGATATTGATTTTGCCGTGGTTGTTTCAACCGTGAATAGGTATACCACATCTGCCATAAATCTTTAACACTATAAAAAATTATAATAGAAAAATCCATTTTGCATAAATTCTTTTTAATTTAAATGTAATTTTCAACAAGCACACATGACACATAGCTTCAGAGTTTAACAAGAGGCATGTGTGACCAATTATATTCATAATGACTGGATTTACAAAGTAAGATTGTTCGAACTATATAGAGAGATAATGAAATGAACAGCCTGACCATTGCCATTAGAGCGACAATTTCACTTCTGTAGCTGCGATGCAGGTTCTGGAGTTTCAGGCGAGAAGGGAACTGTGGCTTAGTATTCATTTTAATGTAATAAATTTAAGTTGTTCAGAGCAGATAGTAAACTTGCTTGTGTGAATCAACTGATTACATAAGTATTGTACATATGTTATATATATATATATATATATATATATATATATATATATATATATATATATATATATATAACTTTATATACAGCTCTTATTGTTGATCAGTTAGTTTGCGCAAACTAGGTTTTTATCTTTTTTATGCAGACAATATACAAATTTATTGCATTAAAATGAATGCTTTTACAAATTTTGGTTTATTACTCATATAGTGTTACCGAGGGCTCAGGATACTCCAAACTCATGGCAACACGAAGTGGAGGACTATTAAATGCAATAGTATTGGTCAAAGACAATACGATTTTCGTTTCATTTATGCCTCTATATATATATATATATATATATATATATATATGCTATATATATATAAATGTTTATATATATTTTTTTTTACATTTCTTATATATATAATTTAATATCTTGCACCAGTGCCCGACAGCAGATGAAATCATTTATAAATCGATACTATTTCATAATACATATATCCATAAGGCTAATCTTTTAACTTAAGCAATCTATTTAATTTTTATTAAATTAAGGTCAATATTAGACCAAATGTGATAAGTGACGTTAATCGACGCAGAAATGTGAGATCTTTTATGATTTAGATTTTGATCTCATTTTTCTTCAAGTTATTGGTTCGCGCTGTTGTATTCTTTCTGATTGTTTGACATTATTTCAATGTTCTAATGCATGTCAGACCTATTCTAACTGTATTTCTCTACAAATTATCAGATTTATCAAAATAGAAGCAGATATTACATTCTGCACGACATATTTTACAAGCTTATATGTAATTTATAAGTAGAAGCTGGCACGGAAAAATTGCATTGAAGTTTTAAATCAATAAACTTGTTGTTTTTGGAACCATATCTAAAAAAGGAATGTACCGTTGATCATTAGAATTAAGAAACTAACCTTTCATTATGATGAAATCTCGATTACCATGATGACTAAAACATTATTGTGATTGAAGCGGAGTTTCTCATTACTAAGTCATGCTAAGTATAAATTCTATGCTAATTCGGACATTACTTTGTTTTTATTTCAAAACCGCTTTTACAAAGGCAAAGCAGACCATTTTTTGTTATCAATATTTTAGCATATAACTGATTTTTAGTTTAACTCTTTCCTCAAGCGGCGTTATAGTATTTATAGAGAATTTACCCCTTTTTTCAAAGATAAGTAAAGTTTAAGTTCGTCACAAAAGGTTATGAAATGAAGTAATTTTGAAGAATCTGTATGAAATTACAACGGATATTTAAAAACATAAACTGAAGTATTTTGCTACAAAAACAATTTATTTCTATTCGTAGAAGCCAGTTTATCATTACTGAATTTACATAACCCATGTTGCCATCCAATACCATTCTATCCAGTTTTTTAAAAATTGAAAAATAATTACAATTTTCTTTTGGGTAGAATTAGTGAAAATTAATACTTTTAATGTAAGACAATCTTATATAGAATATCAAACAGTTTGATAGCTGAAGACCCGTAAGTAAACACATTATTTAGAGAGGTTTTCGTTTCCTTAAGTACTTCGATATTTATTTGTCCTGATTTCAATTAATATACAAATTACTGACCGGTTGTTTAGAGAATTAACTAGAGTTTAAAAGAGAATTATTCTTCCTTGTCTCAAACATGTACATTTTACGAAATTTGTAACGTAAGTAATGTAAATAGGTCATAATTGTACATATTATAATTTTCTTTCAATCTGTCAGCATCTTTACCTTTAGATTAGTCGTATTAATAAGTATATAGTACTTTTTCTAGCTTTACTTGCATCATTTATACTTCAAATAATAATCTTATTCAATACTTTATGGATTTAAATATAATTCATAAAAGTTTTACGGTAGGAGTTTATTCGACTTAAAGATTTTCGACATATATTTTCTTGAATTATTTCAGGGTAATACGGATGACCCTAGCTGTCTACACGCAGTAAAATTTTCTAGCTGTTCTTAAATTATTACACTTCTTCTATTGACACTTGTGTAATAGCTGCTAGCCTCTTGTGTTATATTTATTATTTTAGGTCAGTTTTTAGCTATGCAATGAATTCATCCTTTAATCTAATGTGTTATCGATAAAATAGGCATACAGCGCTAATCATGGTTATGAATTCGTAGAATATTTCTTATTATTTCGTTGTATGCAGAGAAAGTGTAAGATGATCGATATAACCCGGTTACCGGTGCATTTGACTTTTAAGTGCTAGTGGAGAACCTGGCTGTTGGCAGAAAAAAACAAGCAGTGTAAATGTAATTTATTACAACTTAATACAATATAAATATCACAAAATATGCCGAAAAAACTGCGCCCTGATTCTTGTTCCCATATTGTTTGTTTATATTTACATTTACAAGGCTAAATATATTATATAATTAGCTAATTTATAACTTTGCAGCTGAAATCGCTTCGTGTGTTCTGACACGCATTACTATGATTTCGTAAATACCCACTCAGTAATGTTTGATGTGAGTCTTTTAGTTCTGTCAAGTACATTCTACTTCATACCTGTATAAAAGAGCACCAAATCTTTCTGGCTTACAATATTATAGATAAATAGCATTTCTATTTAAGTTATTTTGCTATATTTAAGGTTCTAAGTTAGAACAGAACCCATTAATCTGATAAATGAAAGGAGGCTTGCTGCTTTGCAAAATGCGATGTGTGTCTATTTCGATTACATACTTGATTTGATTAAAATTTGTCACTACCGCGTGACGTTGGTTGTTTGATGAGATCTTATTTCCCTGTGAAAACCTCTTTGTCATTTTACGTACCAAGAAGCTGTAATCTGTCGTAGCTGGCAAGTGCAGAGTGATGATTTGCAAACGAATCATCAGGATTATTTCGGATCAATATGAGAATATATATACCTATTTCAATATCCATTTATGTTGCAAAAAATTATTTTATATATTGCAGATAAACATTTTACATTAAAAATAACGTGGTATACTCGAGTCGTCATAAACCTATTTTTTATTATTAATAGTCGCAAATGCGAGATAAATTCTGAGTATTTCGCAAATATGTACGCAACTGTTGATTTTGGAAATTTTTTCCACATGGATTTTCGAGGATATATATCTATATGTGTACATGTTTATAGTGTTCTAATTTCAGAACCGAATAGAAAAATACCTTCTTTCGAATTGACTTCTACGTTTTTGGTAGATTTTTTGAAACAACGAGATTAAATATATAATAGTTATACACGGACTCGTAAAATATAGTGTTGATACATTGTACCGACTCGGTAACTATAATACTCGTATCAGGTAATAAAGGTGCAACCATAGTTCTGGTACAATTTTAAGGCTCGGCATATATTATATATAGCGAGTTTGCTTCAAATTCGCTTTGTTGAAGGAAATATATGAAGTTATGCAACACGTATTGAACAATTACAATTCACGGGATTTCCTGCACATACTCATTTGCACAATTTAATGTGTTAAACGTGTCTATGAGGACTTCGTGAAATAATTTAAATAACGTTTGTGTGTAAATATGTTGTAAAGTATCAAATAAGTCACTATGTTACCTTAATATATTGGAGTTATAGCGTATTTATGGTTAATATTGTTCCCGAATGTGTGTGCAAGCATTTTCTGTGGTATTTAATTGGAGTATTTTATGCGATCTGCTGTATGGTATATTGTGTACAGTAACTTTCATTGATTTATAGACTGTGTATTCTTCTGTTAATTCTACACGTTATATTTCGTTCATTTCTCGTAAGTTAACGTTTGTTTTTATCGTGTGTGTCCGTATATCTTTTGATACCTATTAAAATACTACTTATACTTTTTTGTGTGCAGATTACGAAAGACAGCATTGTTTGAAGCATTTGGTAATGATTACTTTTTTATTAATAACATTACATTAATGGATCCATCGAGTGGTGAGGGGACACCACTTGTACCAAATTCCCAAGAAACTCCATGAAATGATATCAATGGAGCCGGCTTATCCTCCAAAAGGAGTCAGCCGCAGTAAAGTAATGGATCCATGTGCGTGCACTAATGGAAGCAGTTTCTCTCGAATTATTAGTATTATTCATTTCAGGTACTCGTATGCTTTTATGTTATGACTCTGTTTTGTTTCGAATTAAATTGAGCGCTAAGTGCGTGCAGATTTGTAACGACAACATTGACTGAAAATATCGTTGAAATTTTACTTTTGGTGGTGACACATTCTTATGAAGTTGGTAATGAAAACTAATGATTATGTTATTATAGGTATTGCCCTGATTCACTGCCTTCATCTTTTTATTTCTTTTTATCTCTGTCTATTAAAACTAGAAACAATTAGTGTAAAATTCCTGTGTTGAAGTCAGTCGCGTTATTTTTGACATCAAGTGCCTCATCATACGCTCTCTAAATTTATCGACCAGTTGTATGGCCTTTATGGCTCATAAGATCTGTTGTAGCCGACAGCGGCACTATTACCAGGCGTGTTCTTGTAAACATTTAGATAATACCTTCATAAAGAAACACATGAAATGGATAATCAAATAATGTTATCTTTTCCTTCAACCATTGCTAAATAAATCGGCCTATTTATCCACGAGAAGCATAATCTTTTTTATTCCATGGACTTCCTAAAATTATACTATATTTAATATAAAATGTTCATCGCAGCTTGAAATAGTTATAAAGGCCTCTTGCTCGTAACAAACCATGTGATTTTTTTCGGAAAACAACTGGCTTTCAGTGTTAGCTTATTTGTACTTTTAAAGAAGTCAAGTCACGAAAATGTTTATTTAGTTTAAAAAGCATTCTTTCGTTGCTTCATGCATATAAATTTTAAGTTTACTAATTTTGCATTGAATAATTTTGTTTTTTTTCATCTTCACTTGATTTCTAATAAGTTGCCCACATACCTTCATCATGTGAAAACGTGTATAAGTCTAGGAGAATGCTGGCGATTCTTAGCATATTATACTAACGTTAACTTATTTTTATGCGTTTTCATTCTCCTATTTAATAAATATATTAATAATATTTTATTTTATAAATATTTCTAATTTCTAAACATTTCTATTGTAATTTCGCTTGCTATTGAATCCATTAATGTTGCGAATGATTCATTTAATCTGGAAAAATAAAAATCAATTTTGCATTAAATATGAGATAGCATACAAGATTTTATAATATTGTAAATAAGCGAACTCAAATAGAATTGATGAAATCACGGTGTTGTTTGTTACGAAGGCAGATATTTAATTATACTTAAGAATTAAATAGAGAAAACATTATTGCATACAATATCTATGCCCTTTTATTACATTTGCTGGAGGATATAAGTTAACTGTATGAAAGTTTCTATTGGGCAAATATTTTAACAATTTACGTGTGACGGCGGTAGTTTTGTTATGTTGTTCGATGACTGGTTAAATACAATGGGATTGGTGTTTACTTCAAGCACGCAAACTTGATTTAAAGAATTGTTACCACCACCCGCGCAATCAATTATTGTTTAAATTGTATTGCCTATATATGTATGTGTGGCGAAAGCTGCAAACAGTTAATGTTCGTGACTGCATAGAAATTGTGCAGCCGACATTTCCAGTCAAGTTGAATGTATGCAAGACTGCTAGAGGTGAGAGCCGCATATCTTAATCTGATTTCCATATATATTCAATGCGGTTTGATCCTCGATAGTCAGTTTTCCGTCGTACTCTGATGATGATCATGGAAGGTCGAAACGCGTCAGTGCGTTGCAGCTGGCGGTAGTTTTGTTATGTTGTTCGATGACTGGTTAAATACAATGGGATTGGTGTTTACTTCAAGCACGCAAACTTGATTTAAAGAATTTACGTGTGATTTTAAATATTTGATAGGGCTTTTTAATTTTTAATATATTCGTCTACGCCTTGCAGATGTAGCACGTATTTGAACTAGCAAAATTGTTACTAAAGTTCAAATTATTTCAGATAACATCTGTAACTGCCGAATTAATCGACATGAAGAAAGTCTTGGAACGAAACTTAGATAAATATGAATTAATTATACCTATTAATTATTTTATTTGAATTTTATCGCGTATTTTAAAAGAGTGGATTGTGGAGACGTGTTAAAAGTTGAATTACATTTTCATAAATGAGCTAAGAACACTGCAGAAAATTTTTGTCGTCTTCCACGAAATATTTACAATTTTCTATCGGTTATTTAATGTTTCTGTTAGGTTACATATTCTTATGAATTGCAATATATATTTAATCTGTAGAATTTGTATTAATAAGATGAATAGACGTTTTTATCGATTTATATACGCTTTTTAGCAAACAGTATACATCCGGGTATATTTATAATCCAATTTTAATAAGGCCATTTTTCTGCTGTTATGTATTCCATTTAAACGGCAAGGAAATTTGATTGATTATTAGTTTTTATCGTTCATATAGATTGTTCGACTGACGTTGATTTGCGACAACAAAGATTCGAAAAACACACTCATTATGAATATATAATATTTTTAACTTAACATAAGAACATCGATTTCTGGAATTGTTTATAATTGTTTAAGCAAAGAGTACAAAAATTCGAGGTACATGAGTTTGTCAGTCACTGCCGATGACAGCTACCAATAAAATTTGTGATTAAATGTTCAAAATAATTGCTTCAAAAATAGGTAGAACACCATTGGCTCTTTGACCAAATAGAAACATTTTAGCCATTTCAGATTTATCTTTGATATACAATGAATTATTTAAAAAATGACATTCTGTCAAAACAGCTATAAAAATTCCTTTGAATATTTGTTATAAGCATATTTATTTGCGTGTCTTTTGAAAGAATCTCTAAGAATTTTTGCTGCATATTTGAGCTAAATCCACCGACAAACGAATAAGAAATTATTTACTTTTATATATTTTGCTTAAATGAAAAATATGCCAAAAATAGGATGGATGAAACGTAACAGCTTAATGAAGCTGGTCAGAATTCAATTAAAGGAGTACATCTTGAAAGGTTATTTTGAAATTGTTGAAAATGTAGGCAAAGTGAAGATTAAAAATCTTATTAATTAATTTTCTTTGAAAGAAACTACTTTTTTCAGCTATGGTTTTGATCATGGCTGATATGATTATATACATATCGGAATGACAGAACTCTGAACGAACGAGTGGACTAAAAATATACAACCATTATGTTTATGATATATTTTTTATCTTGGATCTCCGTCTGTATGCAGAAGTATTTCTTAATGAATTCAAGGAATTGCTTCAGAATATTCTATTAAAATTTTAGAAAGAAGGAGATGATACTTCAGTTTTTCTTCGCGTGATGGCACATTGTGCAATTCCGTTTTTCATATGAAAATTATGGATAGCGCAATATATACCTTAATTGGAAATAGGCTTAGTTAAGAAATTGTATGACAGGACATTGCTTATTTGTTCGCCTGACTACTTACAGATTAAGATGGATGGAAAGCGTATTATTCTCATTATTTTTGGTTCCACAAAGAATTCTTTAGATACGCGGAAAACTAATGATATAAAGAAACCATAAGTGTTTTTTGTAAAAATGATATGAAAATGGTATATATTCATTAGTAATATGCAAGTGTATAAAGCTATGGATTGTATAAATGATTCATCTCGTTCTGCTTTTGCGTTCACTTATGATGCAATTTAAATAATTTTACTTACATTTGCTGACAAACTTATTCTGCCTACTGTGAAAGGTAAAGGTTCACTACAATCTGCAGCTAACTTTCTGTAAGATTGACATTGAACCTGTGAGCAAGAAAATTTAGGCATGTGTAGAAAAAGAATGTGCCTATGTCTTTCGGAGAATATACTAATTTAGTGTGATCAAAATAAAGTTCATATTGCTCATACATAAGTAACTAAGCATATATTGTGCCTTCTATGTTATCATTTGTGTGACGTGCAAACGAGCCTTCGGGATGATCTTTTGAACTAGTGGTCCAAACGTCAACACAACGAAAAGAAGTTTTTTTTCATGAAAATAGAAAAAAAACTTAAACTCACAAAGATGATGGGCTGCCGAAAGATTCTTTGTCATTCAAAAAATCAAAATATTTGATGTATTTAAAAAAATATATTTCCTTCGACCAAGCAAAACAGTAATTTCAAAGAAGGGCTTCGGGATTGTCATATCTTTACGAAATTTAGTCAATTATGCTTAATCTCTATTCTGCACTTATCAAAATATAAACGAATATTTTCAAAAAAACAAACTAGCTACAAATCTCAGCTGAAAGGAAAATCGATAACCATAAGTAACGGACCAATTTATAATGCTTTGCGTTTAATTATGCATATTTTATTTCTATTTATAAGAAACATATTTTATCGTCTGTTGATAATTAATATGAAAATGATTAAGATATGTTTTATGAATGGACAATCATATTAGATTTTCTTTCCGCTTAGGAAAGTTAATATGAATATTATAACAATTTCTTCATATACTTTACATTTATTCTTTATAGATATTAACTTCTACTTCATTTGGCAAATTTATAGATTTTGACATGAAATGTTTTGCATATTTCTGAAACTATATTGCTTGCTCTGCACATTAGAAACAATGAGTAATTACAGGAACACTTAAAGGCAATAAAAATATGTGTTATTTATTTAGTAGTTACAAAATTGAAAGAATGAAAATCGTGACTAATAAAAAGTTATTTATTTCGTGAAATTTTTAATAATTTATTTATATATAAGTATTAATTAATTTAAAATAACGCCTAACTATACCATTCCATTCAAATAGCATGCAAAATTTATACTTTTAAACGGTTATAATGCAATCGCATGTTGAATCTTATATTCCGCATAAATATTGATTAATCAAATCTGCGATGGTTTTCAATTTCATTCCTTCCCAACGAGTTATTCTCAATGAAACTGGTCGCGGAATTCCTATGAAGATTTTAATTCTCCTTTATTTTTGTGTAAACTGATTTTCGAATAGAATGTAAACAAAAAATTATTAGAATATTCGTGGCAAGTGTGATATTGTGCTACGGTTGCCTTCATATTTTCGGTCATTAACAAAATATATATCGATTGCTGAATATGCATTTGTTACATATTGTTTTCAAATCTTTACTATTTTCTGATAGTTAACATTTTCTGGGTAGCATAATAGTCGCATTTCCATATAATGTGCTACTTATGCGGTGTTGTAAAACACAACAATAATACTTATATTTCGGCATTTATCGTGAACAAGAGGTAAACTATGGCACGTTTGTTAGAGATATTATGTCTTTCCGCGAAATTCTGCAATAAAAATTCTTCATTGTGGAAGTTGAATAGCTGTTTTAATTAAATTTACCTGTAAGCACACGCGTGACTGATTTGGATGATGTCACATAATTTTCAAATTCATTATTAATGAACGAATCCCGATTTTATGAACCTGTTGGAAATGCTAATTTATGAACGAAAATTTGTGAAAATGGCCCTTTTAGGTTACATCAATATTTTAGAATTCTTTAAATCAAGTTTGCGAGCTTGGAGTAAACACCAATCCAAACTCGCAAACTTGATTTAAATTCTTGTTACCCCCACCCGCGTAATCAAGTATTGTTTAATATTTTAGAATGTCAGACTACTTTCGATAGGGTATGGAATAATTAACCAATTTCTACTATATCAATGACACGTTAGTAATATCCATTAACATTTTCAGATCATATTATACTGCATGCTTAATATCAGTTTATGTCTATGTAAATAGAAGTGTCTATTATCACACAATTCTATTTTCTGTTAGTTTCGAATTTCCTACACTTTCTAATTGATTAATATAAGTCAATGTTGGACTGTTTGTATGCTGTTTGGATTTCGTAACCAGTTAAATTATATTCCTTTTCCATAACTTAAAATTTACTTTCAAGTGCATAAAAGTTTTGCGTTATATAAATGAATACATTTTTTTGGAAATTGTACGTATTAATTTATAGTTATGCCGATTCAAGTAGGACGCGTGCACTCTTTAAGTAAAGTCTGCACTTTTTAGAATTTATTGTAAAATAGTTATCTTTAATAATATAAACAAACATATTGGAATAATTAAAATGAATAATTCATATCTATTCTGCTAGTGCCTGTGTAGTAGTGTAGCTATACGGAGCTTGCTGCCTGAAATGGTAAATAAATAGCACTGACTGCCAGGCTTAGCCGTAAACACATTTGAGCATTATTAGTTTTTCATCTAATAAACTTTAAGCCAAAAGATTAAAATATTTCTATATTACCCATGTTATGTGCGAGGCTAAAAAGAAAATAATGTATGTGCTTTTACTTTTAAATTATTCATGAATTAATCAGATCACCATATGGCGTAGGCGGATAAACGCGTAACATACTGTTTAGTTATATTTCTTGTGTTTGAAGATTTTGGTCAACATATCCAAATATATGTTATGGTTTTTTTGTAATCTACTCCTAAATATATAATAGAGTTAATTATTATACACACATTTTTTGGCATATAATTGGCACTGTATGAGACAGAAAACGCCATTCATCCATTAGACCGGTTTCGTCTCTATTCGACCCCCTCATGCAGCAAAATTATAAGCAGAATTTAAGATCTTCCAACAAAGACGAAACCGGTGTACTGGATGAATTGCCTTGGCGACCACATACGGTGATCAGTTTATAATTATAAATGTATGTTTTATGTGATTTTTATACCATGCCGCATCTTTTTTTCGAATTAGTAGTTATCCTCACCCACGCAGTCAATTAATGACTGTTTTTTAATAGGTTATTTTATGCTTGATTGCATTAAAATCTGCACAAACAATAACGTGTTAGCCTGTCTCCGCAGTTTATTTCTTACAGCTTATACTGAGAACCAATCGTGTTCCTGTGCACACCTATTTGACGAAGGAACTGACTTCTTGAAAATCAATTTATGACTACCAATTTAATATGCACCATAAACCTGTAAACGCTTTGGATGTTAAAAGGAAATTTAGATTTTTAGCGTTTTATTTGCAAGGTTTGAAAATAACACAGAAAATAAATAGTAAAATTGTCAAATTCATATGTGACCTAAACTTTTATCATTCACTAAAGGACACTTTAAAACGCATAAACAACAGTTTTGGAACCTCTTTGAAGCCGTTAAAAGTCTTTTATTTTTCGTAACACCTTTTGAAATCTGGTAACATGTGACTATTGCGAACTTGTTTATATTTGAGCGTTTTAGTGGAATGACACGACGGTGCGTATTTGAGTGTTATTTCTTTCTTTTTTCCGCCGATAAACACGATTTTTTCGGACAATCACTAGACAAAAAATCGAGTACTGCTTCGCTTGCGAGCGTTTACATATGCACAGTTTTTATTAGAAAGATATTTGCAGGGCTATATCTTTTGATGTAGCCTTATTTTTTAAACGGCTTTAGTTTATAGCAGATATTGATTTGGTCTCAATAACATACGGATGACAATAAAATTGTTTTAATTTTTTTCCACTACCGTGTCTAAAATGCAGCAGTTGGAGATCGCAAAAAAATTTAAATTTTAAAAAAAATTTGCAAATATACATTCCACTGTGTGTAGGAGTTTGCATTCCAGACTGTGTGGGATTACACGGCCATAACAAGCTCCAATCAACATATGCAAATGGTAACTCGGCTTCCATGTCTAATCATTTCTACTCGTTTACATTTTTTCATATCATAATAAATTTTCATGCATACATTATACAACTTGTTTTCTAAAGTTTTGTATTTAGTTTAGCTGTCGGCATTAATTGATCGATGATGTACCTTTGAAGTAATGTAATGTGTAGTTAAGATTCTGAGCTGGCATTCAATAGAAATTGTTCATTTAAATATCCTCAATTAAACGTACAAAGACTTTTCGACCAGAATTTGTTAGGGCTATCTTCCAGTTTGTTTGTCATCGTATTCTGATTCGGACCAAAATGATCAAATCGTGTAGATGTATTGTTATTCGTCTAACCAAATAAAATATGCTTTTATGTATATTGTAATTTCGATTGTTTAAGTCAGTTGAATCTTCGTTTAAAGATTTTTTACAGATGTTTGCGGTGTAGGCCACTTTTTCTGTGAACATTATATTGCTTGAAAATACCTTCAGTATTGCAACATAACAGGGCTATAGAAAAGCGGAGAATGACATAATATAAGCTCAGCGTTTTCGTAATTATAAACTCAGCGATTTATAATTATTAATACACTAATAATACGAGAGCTTCAAATCATTGCTTTGAAATTCACTTTATTCAAAGGCCAAATAAATATGTAGCTTTCTACTTTTTATAAAAAAATAGTATATTTAAGGCTTTTATGATTCAAGAAAGAAGCTTTCATTAATTGAACGTAAATTAATATAACAAGTTTAATTTAAATTTAAAAAAATGTTATATGCTTTATAAATTGAGTGATAGAAGGTAATACAACTTTTTCTAAAGCTCAAAAATTTGGTACAAAATATTTTAACAAATAAAACTTAACTTTCAAAGAGCAGTCTAGCAACAACATAAGTTAAAAGTAGGCTTTTTGAATGAACTTACTTATATAATTAGCAAAAACTGAAAATTCTAAACTAAAAGGAAACATTGGACTTATTGGAGCAATCATAAATGGGATTCGCACATTCCATTTTTTAAATAAATAGAAATTTCATTCTATTTATTCCTAAATATATAAATTTATATTTTTTTCAGGCCTTATTGTGAACTCTTCAATCGCTGTCTAGATTTCACCGCATATGGGGCTAGAACCGAGGCACATTTGCTTCGATGTATGATATTCCTCTCACTTCGCCACCAGTGCCGCATACTTAACGAAATTTGATGTCATATAACAGCTTAGGTTCTTGGTTATCCCTTCCTCAATGTGGAACATATTTAGAATATTTGAAGACCTAAAGTTCAAATAAGCCACCTATAGTTTTTAATTTTATAACGGATCGTAGTGATTTTGAAGACTCACAGCATGATTTTGATTATATATACTGTGTCAGTATAGACAAAACAGTGTTTCATTTAGCAAAGGCAACTCATCCAGTAAACCGGTTTTGAGCTTAGCAGAAATTCTTCAAGTACTGCTCAGTATTCGCCTCTGATGGGACGTGAACAAAGGCACACGTGCTTCGTAGTTTCAGATAATTTTCTCAATACCATTGTACTGACATAGTACTCGCAAGTTTTAAGTCTTAAATCGATTTGTGTTTCCGGTTACCTTTCTCTTTTGATAGAATCGATTTGGAAACTCTTAAAACCTGAAATTCTTTTTCAGAACCCACAATCTCACATTATACAGCATGCAAATTGACACCTTTAAAATTTATATTGATTTGAAAATCTAATTGTAGGATTTGATTATATTAATTTTGTCAGTATATACAAATAATTTTATCATGCAGCAAAGGCAATTCATCCACCAGGATGGCTCAGTGGTCAGAGCACCAGATTCCGAAGCAGACGTGCCCAGATTCGAGTCCTGTCCGCGGCAAATTCTGGCCAGTACATGATGTGTTTCCAATAAGGACGAAACTGGTCTTCTGGATGAATTGCCTTTTCTACACCATACATTTCTTAGTTTATACTGACATATGTAAGTAATTAATGCGTTAAGTGTTTATATCAAGACAGCAACCTTGATTATAATAATTAATCCACCAGTCTGGTTTCGTCTTAATTATAATGTATAGAATTCCCAAAATGGAGTTGCTGTTGCTTTAAAGCCTGAGAATCTATGCACCGCATACTACACACTGTTTAATGTCATATACCAACTTATGTTTTGTGTTAGCCTCTTCTTCAGATTGAACCGATGCGAAAAATCCAGGCTTGAAATTCTACCTAGCCACACACTATCTATAATTTTGAAACCGTCACCAAGATGTTGAGTAAGTTCAATTTATTTTGATGTCTTATGGCCGGATTTTGACTAATTATATTTGTTCAGCATCGACTACAAATTTTAATGAGGTGATAAAAGCGATTCGCCCATAGGACTTTCCCAAGTAGCGTGGTGTCGGTTGTATGTTAATATTTCTCTAGATGCTGGTTCGAACTTCATTAATTAAGAGTTTCTAAATAGGTTCCAACTCAAAGAAAAAAGCTAACCGAAGACATAAACTGGAGTGCGTGACTTCAATTTATTTGCAGTATGTGACACTTGAGGCGAGGTGTATAATGTCTCAATCTGCGAAGGAAATGTGCCCAGGTTCGAGTCTGGTCCTCCCTGAATTCTAGACAGTTCTTGAGGTGTACCTAAAATGATCAAAACCGGTCTACTGAATGAATTGCCTTTGTCACCTGATGTAATATTTATTTTATACTGGCAAAATATTTAAAAGAAGAGCTTGCCATAGACATAAAATTCAGTATATTTTCATAAAGTGGCATAGCGGGATTTGTCCGTTAGTACTTTCGTTTTTATGAGATTCCAAATGGATCCCACATGAAGTGAAGGCTATTCATAAACCTTAGTTAGTATATGACTGCAAGCTGCGTTTAATTTGCTCCACAGCTGGCGCATTGGATAGAATCTGAGACTCCAAAGCAAATGAGCTATGGTTCGTGTCCCTACCTCGTCAAATTCTGGAAACTATTTGAAGATTTACTACTAGTGTGAAATCTTTCTACTGGGTAAATTGTCTTTCCTTCCTTGTGCAATGTTTAATTTATACTGATAAATGATATTAAATTGAAATCATTATATTAAATAAATTATTCTCAGGTGAAAAACTCAGCCGCAGCATTTTTGGCAACCGCTCAATCCTGCGAAATAAGAACGAGCTGGTCTATCTAATAATTTGACAATGGTTTATTTTTATAAGCTATCTTATATCACCAACATATATATTTTCGAGATATATAAACACGAAAATATTTATAAAAGAATTTTAAGTGCAATGCGCGACTCTGGTAAAGTAGGGTAGAAGTTAAAATATTCTCAACCAAATATTCTCAGGTGCGATTCTGAACCACATTAATTTATGCAACTATTTATTTCTGTAAAATATGGACGAGGTGGTCTTCTTAAAAATTGCCTTTGATGTATTATTCAAAGTTAATATATATCGCCAATATATCTATTTAAAGAGGTATTACAACATTAAATGGTGCATAACATAAATTTAAGTGTAAAGCGCATCTCTGGTGGCATAAAGTATGAGTTACAAGACTCTAAACCAAATACTGTCAATTTCAAATCTCAGCCTTCGGCAATTTCGGCTAATAATCATTCGTGCCAAATATGTACAAGCCGGTTTACTTAATGAATTGTTTTTAATGTATTTTTCTAGGTTTATTTTACCACCAATATATAAATAAATATACGTGAGTGCAGTTTATAATGTTAATTTTGTGGCATAAAAATTATATTAAAATCAACTTAGAATGTAAGAAGAAATTCATTATTTTCCATGAGTTTTTGTGCCTTTCTGTCATTAATGACAATGCTGAATTATTTTGCGTGAAATTGTAAGCAACGTATCTCACGAGCCATTTGTCTAAAAAGAGATGCAGTTCATCTCATAATCTGTATTAACTATTTCAATAATATTTAATTAATTACCTTCTATTGATCGTTTGTTTGTTTTCCTGGTTCGACTGCGAGTGATTTTCGCAATTTTGTTAGTTTCCACGTGAAATAAACTGAATTATAGACCATTTCATATATTGCAATTCTGGCTTTATTAGATCTTTATCGCTTATTTTTGCTGATATTTCGTGTATTATTCAAGGCACTGTGTTTCAACAAATGAGTATTATCATCACATGTTGTCGAGTGTAGAATCGTCGACTAGCTATGTGCAGTATCCGTTTTACATGATGCCTTTAAGTTTAGTTCTGAGAAAGTGATCAATTATTTTCTACTTTACATATTGAATTTGTTTCTTTTTCATTAGGCTATAATTATCTGTTATTTTGGAATGATATCTGAATAAATACGTTGTGAGGCATTAAATGACTTTCTTGCTAATCTCTGTCGTATAGACTTTAATTATGCACTGTTTTATCACGCCTCTGCTGTAGAAAACGTGAATGTTGCTAGTAAATCGGTCTAGCTGTTTATCGAGAATTTTTTCACTATTTTGTGTGCCAAGCTCTTGCTGCTGTCGACACTCGTGCTCTTTTTTTACCCAGTATGTTGTTAATGACTCAAGAGGTTACTGTTGATACTTTAATAGTTGATGCAATTGCAATTAAATAATTTACTTAATTAAACAAGTATTTGTTGCGCGGGCAATGATAACTATTACTTTTAATCAGGGTTGTGAAATTGATTTTTACACCTGATACATTATTTATATACGTTTGTCAGTATAAGCTAAGCAATGTATAGCGTGGAAAAGGCAACTCATCCAGTTGACCAGTTTTGTCCTTATTGGGAACTCATCACGTACTGTCTACAATTTGCCGTGGACAGGGTTCGAACACGGAAACGTCTGCTTATGAGACACCCTGCCGCCCACTATACGCAATTTTCAGTTATATATTAACCATTCTTTCTTGGCTAGCCTCTCCTTTAGATAGAACCTTTATAGCATTCCTTTATCCCTAAAGTTCCAAATAACCTTCCCCGACCTGTCATTATAGAAAAGATACCACGTTACATGGGGAAGTGGTATTGAAATGAACATTTATATAATTAAACGAAAATTGGTTGCGCGTGATGAGTTCCCAATAAGGACGAAACCAATCTACTGGATGAATTGCCTTTTCTAAACTACACTACTAGTTTATTCTGTCAAATGTTTATACATAATGGGTCCTGTGTATGTATCAAGTTCGCAACCTTGATTTAAAGTAAATAATTTACTGTTGTAAATTATGAAACGCAATTTGTAGCATGGATTAAGGAAGCGATCACATATTTCCAACTGATAAATATTTCGTGCCATGGAATTTACTGGGTTGAGTTCACATGTAAGTTTTGCTTTTCACTTCAATTATTACATTAAAATGCATTATGCTTTTATGATTTTTCCTTTCCAAGATGCATTTTGGTTTGATAGATTTTCCGATACTATTAATTCTATAAGCGTGTGTAGTAAGTGTTGATTACATCATTAATGTGACTATATTTTTGTGCGGTATATGTTCAAGATATCTATTCAGAAAATAGATTTTTTCAGTAATTTCAAATAGGCAGAAATAGGAATTTTATGCGCAACATCCAATAACATAATTTCTTGTGTGTAGAGAATTGGATTGACGGAAACATTACAACAAATATAGTTTTATATGCGCGTTATTTTTAGTCTTAAATAAATTTTCCAGTAATTCACATTTAAAGGGTGGTTGCAATGTGACTTTTTCGTTGTTGATTTAATTTGATGGTCGTTGCCAAGATCGTATTTTGACGTCTTAGATTTGTTCTGTATACCTATTGACTTATAGAATGACAATTGGTATACCTAGCTTCTCTTGAAGAATAAAATCTGAAGTAACATTTCGGAAGCTGATGGTTTGACTTTTCACCACATTTAATTTTCGTGCATTATGGTCGTCACTTATTCATTTAGTATACCAATAAGGACGAAACCGATCTACTCGATGGATTTCCATTTTTTTACACTATACAATTCTTAGTTTACACTGTCAAATGTATGTACTTAATGGGTCAGGTGCTCAAAACTACATGATTTTACATATATTTTGCAAGCTTGAAATAAACACAAATCATATTGTGTTTGACCAATTGTCGAACAACATAGAAAAACTATCTTCAGTCACACGTATTGAAGCATTTCGACCTTCCATGATCATCACAAGAGAACAACCGCAAACGGACTAGCGAGGAATAAACCTCAATGCATATATATGTAAAGCAAAATTAGATATGCGGCTCTCATGTCTAGTAGGTTTGCATAAATTATACGGGACTGGAAATGTCGGCTGCACAATTTCTATGCAATCACGAATATTAAATTTTTATAAATAAAGCATTATTACCACCACCCACAATTCATGTACATATGTCACAAACAAATAAATGGATTCTTGTTGATCGAAGATGTCGAACACACTCCTGGATTTCTTCACTGAGTGATGGCTCCTCATACTTTGGCTTTCACAGATTTAATAAATGTCGCTTTTAATTCATTTCTAAATCCCGGCTGAACCCAAATTATTCGTATATGAACATGCGTTAACCATTATACAAGTTTTACCCGGTTCGAGCCTTGTCCACAAAACAAATTAGCAGAGTATTTTACTAATTCGCAATTATTATAGTAACGATCTACTGAATGAATTGCTTTTGTTTCATTATGCGATGTTTAATTGCAACAGTCAAATATAGATAATGGGAACGATCAAAATTCACCTATATTAAATAACACGCAGTTGAGATATTTACACTTGGGATTAACTAAATACACACAAAACAATCGCGCCAAACCCAATAAAATAATTTATCAAAAATAATTATTAAGCGCATTAGAAATCAGAGCACTCCCATTACAGTTCTGGAAATATATACTGTATATTTGCTTGTACTATTTGCAGACAAGGCCACAAGAAATAATGATATATTATTACACGAAAAATAAGCAACACGGTTTTAATAATAAAAATAAATTTTTATCCTCTAGTATATTTTCCAATAATTATATATATATATATATATATATATATATATATATATATAATTTATTTAAATAAAGCAGTACTCTTATCCTAAAATATCTGCTTAAGTTATTTTCGTAAAGTCTTACCTCATAGCAGGAATAGGAATTTCAGTCTACTGAATAATTAGAAAAGCGCATAATTAAATTTCGATAAAATTGTCACTGCTGATACTTGTGTGTTATAATATGACTTCTAAAACATTTAACACGGAAAAGTTAACTTTTTGATCTAATATCGTATTTATGACAATGAATTAGGACTGTATAGTAATTGAAAATATTTCAAATTATTTGGCACGCTGAACAATTTTATCTTAGTGAATTAACTGTGCGATTTTCTGACATTCGATTCAAGTCAATAAATACAATAAAGTAATTAACGAATATTATAATTTAATAACAGGCAAAATTAAAATGGATTGCTAATGTTCTTTTGTCTGTCATATTTAGCTGCTTTTTTATTTTTCTTAAACTAGGATACTATTATAAATGCCTCTAAATAAAAGTATAAGATATTGACTCCATTTGTAAAAGTGTTTAGATATTTACATTATTAATATTCTTGAAACAGTAAATTTGTTGTAATCTGAATAATAAATAATGTATCGGAATGGATAGGCTCTCTGTCGTTGAATATATATTTTTCCGTATATTCTAGATCACCAGACGTTACTGATATTATTTTATTAACTAGTTTGTATGTTGTTTACTAAAATACTTTTAACCAGTACGTAGATCTTTAATAAAATTATAACTGTAGCAGTAATAAGCGCAATTTCCAATATGAGAAACGTTATAACCTTTTTTGTGCTCAAATTTTTATTTTTTTTTTCTGCGCCAAAAATTTATTTATAACCATAGTGCAGAATGGGATTTTATTAGATCAGTGAAAAGTGCCTGCTCTTAGTGTACTTTAAAGACGTTTCTATCTACGATAAATTGATTACAAGAAACGAAAGCCGAACGTTAATTAGTGCAAATTGCACGATACAAGTTTACGTTCATCCATTTCATCGTCTTGTCTGCTTTTAGGGCCTCGCTTATTTTAATATTTAGACAAATGAACCAGCTGTAAATTCGTCGACAATAATGCATGCTGAAATATCCCCTAAAGGAAGACAGATTGGCAAAACGATTGCAAATCAACTCAGCTTTTATATCTTAATGGATAGTTATTTCCTAGAATAACCAATCGCATACTAGTATATGATTTCTATTTTTGCTAAAGTCCGTAATTTTTTAACTTATAATAGCAATTTATTTCTTATTTTGACCTAAATAAATCATTGATAAACAGTTATTCATATATATATATATATATATATATATATATATATATATATATATATATATATATATATATATATAATTTTAAACGCAATGACTAAGTCCTCAATATCAGCCCGGCTTACCGGTTTAGTTTGGACAGTCCAACATTCGTTTTAGAGCTTTTCGGCTGACCAAGAAAGCTTCACCGCGCTCATATCACTGCTGTTCCTATTGTTGCACTTATCACGTATGACCAGTGTTTTCTAAATTAAATTTCACTCTCAGCACAAAACTTTAACTAGCCAAGTTTTACAGAATAGTTAATATTTGTACTTATTTAGATACAATTCAAAAGTTCAAGCCACCCAAACCGTGCTTCGCCTATCAAATTTTTATTAACTACAATCTCACATATATGTTTGGTTACATAACTTTTTATGTATTTAATTAAGCAGATGGTCATAATGTTATTTTTATCTTACCGACAGTATAGCAATAAAACAAAGGTACGCAAAATTTGATATTCTACTTTGAGCAAATTATCAAAGGAATAAAATTTATGTATTCCATGCTTTTAATAAATTTGGAAAGTTTATTCTGACCATTGGAATTACATTTATATTATGCTTCAATGAAAATATTACAGAAAGAACCGCATTTAATTTGCCAAGGCATTTTATATCCAATATTGTTATATCACCATTAGAGCTATAAGATATCCAATAATTTGTTGAGTGTAGAAATACTTTGATTCCAGCTTACTGACTTTAGACACTGTCTGTGGCATATTTTTCCAGCGTAGAATTTAAATTTGCCTTAGGCATCGATTTTTCGTCACATCTGAATGACACAATTTGTACGTAAAAATTGGCATTGCAATGTCTACCGGTTTAAATTATATTACATTATCTTAAATATGCTACTTGTTTAAAAAGGGCTCAATGGGTAAAGAGGCAAAAGTTATGCTATTTGAGCAAAACGTTTTCTATTTACACATTTAGAGAACTTTAATTATGATCCCGTATGCTAAATAGTCTGTGTGAAAAACTACTTTAGTTCGGATATTGTATACTCTGTTATCCACGAATTGAATTATTTCTATTGACATTTAAGGCATCAAATCTTGGCACGTTATGTGATCAAAGATTAGGTATAAACAGGTATATGGGTTTTTGGGACGTATTAAATAAATAAATAAATAAATATATATATATATATATATATGTGTGTGTGTGTATATATATTAAATATTATGAATAATAGTACATCTCTGCATTAAAAAAGATACTGTACGAAGTGCTTCATTGGATTTCGCCAGATTCCCATAATTTAAATTTAGTTGATGTCTTATATCTACAAACTGGTAAGTGAACACAAATTCTAAGTACCTTTCACAATTGTTTCTTATACAAATCTGTTAAGATTATGCTAGCAGGTATTTTCACTCTCATTCATTTTTAAACGAGTGTTATTATGAAAGAAAACGATTAATTTTTAACTGTGAAAATGTAAAACAGGAATAACCCAATTTTCCAAAATTAACCGCATTCCTAAAATTCATCGTGTACCTCAAAGACGTCCAATACTACATGAATTCTTTAATTACATACAAAATTATGTGCTTTTTGAATTTTATTCCTATTTGCTGATTTTTTTCGATATCGCTTTCTAAGATCTAACGAGCCATTTAAAATCTCACATTTCATAAAAGGTACCATGGCACATTGGGTATTGAATTAGATTATAATGACAGGAGTAGCTTATATATGCTTCAAATTTAAACTAAAAATTACGAATTCAATTTTTGCACCTACCGTTAAATGTCCAATAAGAACCCAACCAATCAAGTTGATGCAGTGCATTTATTTTTATACAGTATTTAATATGTTCCGATAACATATTTATGAATAACTGCTGTATTTCACTCGTACTTACTTATTACATAACTCAAAAGTAAACGTAATCCATATGCAAGACCATGGGTTAATTTATATTAGGAAACTTTCCTAAAATAGCCACGTGTATTGGTTGAGCTGCTGTGCTCTAATACAAGTAACCACGTCTTATTACTACCCACTGCACAGTGGTTGGTGATTGATATTTTTTCAATTTAAACGAAGATATTATCTAGCGGATAGATTTCATTTGCTCTTTTGTGCCATTTTTATATAATATCATTATGATTTATGCTTAAATCCAACAAGGACTTTTATTTTACATGTAAACATATTTTTTTAAATATGCTAAATAATTCGATTAGAGCATAGTATATATTTTACATTAAATCCATGATTGCTTTATAACGTTTCGTTGGTAGCCGTCAAGACGCATTCTTATCACAGACACTTTTCTTAATGCGTTTCCAGATCAGCGTTATTAGTTAATTTTTTAGCATTGTTAACAAAAGTAATTAACTTTTTATATAATATGCAATCACTCATTGAGTGGGTGGTGATCAAAATTCTTCATACAAAGGCAATCCCATTGTATTTAACCAGTAAAAATTGATATTATTTTTCCTTATATTGTTTAAATTAATAAATAAATTTTGATACTATTTTATATCAAACTCGCAAACTTTATTTAAAGAATTTATTATTTATTAACTGATTAAGAGTAGCTGTCTTCATTAACTTGGAATCTTCAAGCAAATAAACACCTACAATTCCATTAGTTATTGTGTCATTGTTTATTCTATTTTACTTATTGTTTGGAATATAAAATTATTTATTTACTATCCAAATTCATTTTTGGTCAATAACGAAGTAATTTTATCAGGTATTACGTACTAGTTAACAAGTCAGTTAAAATAAAGCATAATGTATATGTTAAAGACAACATGAGCAAATAGTGGAATCTCACGTACATATTGGTTTAAGGCCAAATTAGTAAGAGTCGAGATCACACAATATGTCGACTATATATTTGGTCTAGAAATGTGCGGCAATTAAACAGTAAATTCCTTAACCTAGCATATTATTTGCTTGAAGTGTAGTGCTGCATTTTATTGGTGAGTGATTTTGAAACAGGAAATACATGTATAAAGATGATAAATTATTTTCTTTATGCTTGACATATAATCGCAAAGATGTTAGTTCACTGAACTCAAAGAACGTTATATCTAAAAACTTGCCGCTGAATTTTTTTAAATGTTGTAGTCTACCGATGTACATTTTAAAGCTTCAAATTCCGTGCGAATTAGACACGGATTAATTTATAAACATATTTGCTCTTATTTTTTCTTAGCTCCATCACGAGACAATCGGTTCGATCCATTCTACTACAGACAATGGCAACGTCAATGCGTTGGGAAGCCACAACCAGTATTTCTGGGTAGACAAGATTTGTATCCAGGACAAAACGAATATCTACAATTCTACAATCAAGCGGGAACCTTACCGGCAAATTTCTACCCTGTATCACTTAGTAGGTCAATTGGATTATTCGGCTTTTCTACCTTTTCGGAATAACGCGTTTTGGAATGCACCTTTGGAATATTTCTGTTATAAAGACAAAGATAGAAAGAAAATTTGATGAGCACTCAAATTATTTTTTTTAAATTTTCTTCTTATTTATATAAAAACAAACACGTTCATAAATTTACATTAATTAAAACAAATGTAAAAAGTGAACGGTAGTTGCTTCGAAATAGGGAAACGAGCAATCGTTTAAATACACGTAAACACCATCTCTCCTGTCGGAATTTTTGATTTCTTCTTGTTCTTTAGACATAAAATTGTGCTATTTTGTCGATACTCAAGAAAAACATTACAAATATTTCTTAACTTGAAATAAATCACTTTAACCTTGCCAATAAAGATTTTTCGATGAAAGCTATTTTTGTTTTTCTCAAAAGAGATATTTTCAATCACTTCATTTATTGTTCATGACTTTAAAAATAACCAGGTACTTTCATTCCCGTTATGCTGTTATTCAACTCGCTAAAGGTTTCATAAAATTCATGCCTCCCATATATAGATACTTCTACATTGAAGCATCGTTGATTACAGTATACAATAAATGTATCAGCATAAAGCAGAACTTAAAGTATTATTAACAGAAAAGCTTTTGAAATCAATCAGTTCTTTTAAAAATCCGTATTTACAAATATCTCAATAATGTTAGACATGCTACAAGCTTATCCTAAACTCGTTTCCGATGGTTAAAAATATGCGCATTTAACTCAGCGCACAGAGTACGATTTTTTGCCAATATTGCGTCGTTGCAGACAAATTATTATTTATTATATTTCTAAATATTTTGTTTCAATTTTTATTTTACTACACACATTAGTAATTTACTTTGCTCAAAAACCTCACAATATGGGAAGGTCTGCATAGTTTCTTGTTTTAGGTATGTGTGTATGTTGTAGTAAGGCTATTATGCAATTATTTGAATTAGTTCAATGTTAGTACAAAAACGTTCCAGGTGAGTGTTCCACGCGCCAATTTCATTAATTGCTGAATTCATTTTTTTCAAATATAAAAACTGTTTTATTTTCTGTGTCGCTTTATTATGACGCAATTGCTCATAAACATATTCTATCCTAACAATGTGAATAAAAATATACACAGACTGTTAACATAAAGCAGATTTATAGAAATATTTCTAAATCTGTATTTATTTATCCTCATTGTCAAAATATTTGTTCTAAGTACCTGTCGATAAAGTCTCCATAGACAATTTATTTAAAAAAATATAAATTCTAATAATTAAATGTCGTATTAAATAGAAGGGTATAATAAGTGTTTCTGCTTCACATCACATAGTGCCTTTAATTTCATCTGATTTGTTGATGATCAAACTAAAACAGACTGTTTTTTGGAAGAACTGCACTTTCAACTTAACTGCTCTCTTTTTCAAAAGTTCAAAGTGATACGCGTTTTTGGTAAATTGAAAAACAGAGTAGGGATTTGGAATTCTGAGTTGCCAAAGTTAGGCGGAAGTTGTGCTCTATAAGTAGTTATTAATAGGATTACTGGAAAAGTATATTTCAGAAAACTGTATTTGTGAGTTAAATAACTTATTCTAAATACATTTCTGTATTGCTTTTGCTTTAATTGAACAAAAGTTCCATTTATTTATTTAATGCCTGCTCGATTGTGCATTTCAAGCGCAATGTCCCATTAAAAGTTAATAGCATGTAACCACCGTTGAGTCAGAAACTTGTACAAATGTTTTCACGAAGATATGAAAATTTTCAAACCAATTCGCTTTATAAATTTTGAATTAAGTATGCCATTTTCTTCCAAAAATCTAGATATTTTATTCGGCGTCAGATTGAATTTCTAAGCGTTACTTGGTCGAAACAAATTGGTGCGTAACTGGGTATTGAAATATTATTAAGTCTATATTTTCTTAAAACGAGATTGTTCTCACTTCCTCTTTTCAATTTAAAATGTTTGGCAGCCATTTTTGAAGAACTTCTGCATTGGAGTCGCTTCACTTTTATATATGAATGACTAATCTCATAAAAGTTACTGACGTGCCACGGCAATGGGCGGGCGTCGCGTATGTGTGCCTGTCTATAACTGGTGGGTATTCAGGTAAATACAATAACTATTACTTTAATCAAGTTTGCGATCTTGATGTAAACACCTGACCACTTATTTACTTCCATTTGTCAGTATAAACTAAGTATTCTCTAGTTCAGAAAAGCAAATTAATCCATTAGACCGGTTTCATTCTTATTGGGAACTCATCACGTACTGTCCAGTGATAAGTTCCCAATAAGAAAGAGTTCAGTCTATTAAATGAATCGCATTTTCCACACTATACAATACGGAAAGATGTATGTACATAATGGGTCAGGCGTTTATATAAAAATCGCAAACTTGATTAAATTAATTGTTATCACCGCCCGCACATTCAATTTTTGTTTAAATACAATGACTAACACGTAAAAAGTTTGTCTGGCGTGCAAAATAAAAATTAATATTCAGTTTTTGCCTTTTCTCTTAATATTATTTAACTGAATACTTAACAGATATAGACATATTTGCAAGGCACGCCGATCTAGTGTGACGTCAGCAGATTTATGTGTACAAGGCGGTTTGAATAAAATTTCATACTTGTATCGATAGTTTCTCTACTCTTTGCTATGATGTGATGCGGACCAAACATAGTACACGAAACGAATACCAATGAGTCATCGTTGAATATATATACTGTGAACAATCCCGTGTTATTCAAAACGTGACGATCATTAATCAGTTATTCTCAATATGAAATTTCGCATCCATGTCTTTCAAGATTTATTTTACATAGTTTGATCTAATCGAGCTATTTGCTGAAATAATAGCTGCTTTAAAATTACCTTAATGTTAATATGAGAGATGGACAGTGTAACAAAAATACTATTCGCTCATAGTGAATTAGTAAATTTAGCAATTCTTGAACACATGCTCCTCGATATACCACGGCAGTCGTATTAATTAACACCAGCATAAACAATGCAATCGATGCTATACCTGAAAGCATTATGTATACTATGTTCCTTACCCACAAAATTATAAGAAAATACTTTTAGGCAGAAATTGAGTTTTAGCAAACTCGTAACTCTTCTTTGTAACTTATTTAGTATTTATAACGACTGAATACGTGATTGAAAACAAGATGCTTAGTATGATATGGTTCTTTTCTGGATATAATTACACGTAAGAATTTCTTTCCAGATGAATCTATGTAAAACATTGTGCATAAGCTTTTGAAAAATTTATGGAAATGTTATCAATAACTTCAGCGATGCATTTAATATTTTTGTTTCCCAGTTCTTAATTTTCTTTATAAATGTGGATTATAACATCAATATTTTCGGTTAATATACATTTTAATCTTCGCACATATTATTTTCTTTGAGGCAAATAACAAATAAATCTCTGTTGATTCAAAAAGAACCTGATCAATTTAATTGCAAATCTGATTACTTAGCTCATGATGCCGTGAAATCACTTTTTTGTTCAACTACTTGGGAAACGAAAGGTTCCAAAACTGCTTTCAGAACTTAAAATGTCCATTTCTTTCATTCGAAATTAACTCTTGGGTCATACAAATGCTATTTAAAGTTAATATTTTGCTTCATCATTTTTTAAATGGAATAACTAACATCAGTTGTTCTATCGTCGATCAAAATAGCCTGTATAATTACCTTAATATGTTATACAAAAACGCTGCTGCATTCCTGTTGAAGTGTTTGTAATCTATCTTGAAACCTACAACATGTTTTTTTTTAATTTGGAAATTTTTCTCTAAAATTTATATTATTGTATATCTGCACTCTCGTGACACAAAAAATCACATATTTAGGGTACGACAAGCGAGATCGAGAAAGTGAAAGTTTGTAGAAATAATTGATTAGGACAGTTTGTTTAAATGCAAAATGGGAAAAAGTATTAATTTAATATAATTTTTAAACGACAGACGAGAACATATATGCGAAATTTTTATTATGGAATAAAAATTTTTGACTTAGATTCTCTAAACTACAACGAGGGTTACCAAACTTTTTCATACAAATTGTATTATAAATCTAAATGTTTCGCGTAATACCGATTTTAATAAACAAACACTAGATTTTAACAATAAAAGAAAAGAATTATGCGCAAATTGCTTTCGCGGCTCTGTCATTTATAGTTTGACCGCACTGAGTTGAATGATTAATTGTTTTTAACACTTCTTCCCGTTTATATTTGCAATACCTATCTTTTGTCTAAAACAGAAGCTATTGTAAACAATATGTGAGTTTCCAAAATAAACCTATCTGGTGGTTGGATATTGTAAGAAATAGCTGAAATATCGTAAATAATTGAAAATTTGTACGTCCACACCAAAGATAAATTTATTTTAAAAACAATTTATGTTTTACAATATAATATTAAATTTCTTCCTCTATAATTATTTCGATATCCTTCGCGCATTTATTTCTAAATACGGCCATATAAACCTATTTTTGATCAAATTATATTATATATATATATATATATATATATATATATATTATCATCCACGTTTTAGAAGAAACAGGCATTTTTTTATTTAATAAAATTGAATCTTGAAACCAAAAAGATTCGAACTGTTCTGCTCACTTTATTTCCTTTTTTCGTTTTTCTTCATTCCTATCTTTCTATGTATTTTTAAAAATTAATTTACTAGTTTAATTTTTTCATTATAATAAAAACTTTTTCTCATTATTAGCTATTGGATTTGTTTCTTTAACCAAAATTTCGAATACTATTGTTTGCTTTTCATGTTCTCACTTGTATAATTGTTTTCCTTTGCATTTGGAGTTTAGTTTCTATACAATTTCCAAAAGTTTGCTCATTATTTTTGACAAGTAATCAGAAAAACAAACTGACAGAATGTCAATATCTTTATTTTCTTAATAATATGTTTATATTAAGATTTATTTAATTTCATGTGCATATAGTAACTTCATTATGAGACATTATTTAAATTAATATGTGTTAAATGTTCCAAAGTTAAATACATATAAATATATGTGGTCTTGTATTGCTTCAGACAATGTTGCCTCCATAGATTCAGTGTAACTAATAATCATTTTATAAAGATTTTGTTATTCTTTATCGTTATATGAAAATATTATTAAATAGTTATGTTTTACCGAAAAATAGGACTGGAACACTTTACGCGAGTCCAAATTGTTAAAGCAGAAATAATAATGTAGTTTATGTTTAGCCACAATGTTTACATAAAATGTAATTAAATGAACTCGCAACCTATTAAACGGAAAACTAAGATAATAAAATTCAAATGAACTATAAATAAAGTGATGATGAAATTTATTATTTGCTTCGAAATTAGTTATCACCAATAATCTTATCAAAGAGTAAAACGAGAAAAAATATCTTGGACATTTATTAAAAATATCAAGCTTAAGTAAACCTTGTTTAATGTCAATTATAGAATGATAAGTTTTAGATGAAGTTATGCTAGAGATAATAGTAAATAGTGATAGTAGAGAAACTATTATCAATAATATTTAAAATTGATAAATTTATTTTAGATCATAACGTTAAATCAAGAATAAAATTTTTAAATCTAAGTAAACGAACAGCGTAACATGTTAATGGATGTACCGGTTTAAAAATGAAATACTCCTAATAATGTAACCAAAACATAGTTGAGGAGCGCTGATTCTGAAAATGATACAGAAACATATTATAAAATGTAAGTTAAACTATTTAGGCAAATATTTATGATTACACTAGCAAATAACCATATATTTCAGAAATCTTCATGCAACTTATTAATTTAAAAATGAGGATGGGAATAAATAGGTGATGCTGACGCTAAAATTAAACATTTCATTCAAGCTAAATATTACACGTATAAATCTAAAATAACGTAAGATTCAAGACATTTTTAAAAGCAATTGAAATATGTAAATTCAATAGCTTCCAAAAGTTTGTAATACAATAAATTAACTTATTTAATGAGTTTTAAAAGTGAAAATTACTAGGAATACAGTTAAAAATGTAGCAAAATAATAGACTTAGCAACCCAGAATGTAAACAAAAGCTCACAATACAGCTATCAAAAGATATTAAACTACAATAAGAGGTTTATGCTTTCTACTTAAGAAATTATATTTTATTATATGTCCTAAATTCTGTTCAATTAAGAGTTATTAAACTTAAAATGATATATTTAATCTGCGATTTAACTACTTCTTTAGTGTTATCTTAAATAGTTTTCTTAATAAAAATACTGTTCTTATTTAAATTCGTATATGTTTATTTTAAATTTGTGTGTATATTGCAGTTGGCAATATTTTTTGTTGAATTCCGTAAATCTTCCTTTGTATATGTTATTTTTGCTTGTTGGCGTCTGATTTTTATTAAGTCTAATTAAATTTTTATACTTTTAACATAACTTTGGTTAAAGTTCAGTTTTTATTAAATATTCGTTTTTCATTTTTGTAGTTTTTAATTCAACTTTTTATTAGTTTGTAACCAGTTTAGTCAAATTAATGTTACCTATTTTTGCAGCTTTAAAGGTTTTCTTTAGTTCATTTCACTTATTTGTACCTAACATGTTAAACTAATGTTAACCAATTTGGCCATTTGTTTTTCGCATGAGCTACGTAAAAATTACACTTTTGGGGAATACATATCTGTAACGTAAGCTATATACAAAAGCTTGATTGAACCAAGTATGCATAGTGACAATATTTCATTTATGAATAAATTTTGATACAGTTACATACTCGCAGTCAAATTATAAACCAATTTTTTTTACATTTCGTTGAATCAAGCTTGCAAACGTCATATAAACACTAATTCTATTGTATCTAACCGGTTGCACAACCTAGCAAATCTACCGACAGACACAGTACTGACACGTTTCGAAATTTCATGACCATTAACAGAGTACGGTGGAAAATTGGAAACCGAGTATCAAATCCCGATGCATATATAAGGAAAGCGAAATTGGGTATTCGACTCTCACGTGCAGAGGTCTCTCATGCATTGTATTCGTTTGTAGATGAAGGCTGTGAGATTTGTAATCCGTCAGAAACTTGAGCGTTTTGCAGTTTTCAACGCATTAGTAGATATGAATTAGAACATGAATGCAAATGTTTTCAAACTTTTAACTGAACTCTGTCTCTCATTTTGTTGTTGGTTTTGGTTATTTGTGGACTATTATTTATGCGGTAATGAAATAACGCCAATTATATACATGCAGACCAATTTAAAATTTTTGGCGCGGCAGATATTTTCAGTAAAATTGTTTCCGTTTTCAGAAATTTGTTTTACGTTTAATAACATTTAAAAACAAACAAACTACCTTTAGGAATAATGCAATCGCTATTGTATGCCCAGTCAATTTAATTTAAATAGGACCAGAACGATAAAAGCATACCCTTTTCATTCGCAGTTCGGCATATCCTTCTGAATTTATTTAAACTATGTTGTTACTAGGTATGCACTGCTTAAAAGATTATTGCATTTATATTAGTTATCCACATCTAGAAATATAAAAATTCTATATTTATGGCGATGCCAGCATGAATAAGCAGCAAAATCTGTAAACGATATTGTGGGAGTTGGTCTATTTACTTAATTAACTTTTACATAGCTAATTTGAAAGGACATTAGTTAAACTCAATCTCTGCTCTCTGAACAATTTGGCCTCATGGAATTGTTAGTCCTAATCATCTGTAAAATATATATATATATATATATATATATATATATATATCTGAAAATTAACTCCGCTGCATAAAAGTATAGCATAAATTTGACTATATACTGCAGTTCTTCACACAAGGCGATATTCTATACATTAAATTTTAGATATAATTAACTTGATAAATTAATACACAACTCGTTACTTTGTTTTTACGTGCAGCCTAATAAAAAGCAACGTTATTTCCACTGAGTAATGTGGCTCTAAACGTAAATCTCTTCATAATAAAAGATTACTATTTATCCGTTATCAATTAATATGGAGTTTTTCATTATTTATGAGCAATACTTAGTACAGATTCATGTATATATATATATATATATATATATATATATATATATATATATATATATATATATATATATATATATATATATATATATATATATATATATATATATATATATACTGTTATCATAACGTTTGTTGCATAAGGTAGCAAATACAATTCATCAATTAAAATGATCAATACTTTAATAGGTTTTCTTCATTTAGATGCAAAATTCAGCAGCCGAGTCTTGACCAAAGGCGCATTTGCTTCAGTGTCTTGAATTTCATCGTCTGCACCACCCAGAAACGCGCACTGTATGCAGTTTTTCTTTAGGCACCAGCTAACGTTTTTTTGTCAGTCTATCAGTCAGTTATATACTATAGACATTGCTTTCCATATATATATATATATATATATATATATATATATATATATATATATATATATATAACAGTTGAATCTACAGTATCAGAACCATTTTTAACAGCGACTGAAATTTCAAAACAGTATGAACATTCAACTGTGCAATCCGCGCACCCTGCGCTGTTAATAAGTGGGCAGAATAAAATAGAGGAACAAGGCCAAAGGAAAGACAAAACTCAGAAAAATAAAATGCGTACACTTAACAACCAATAATGCGAAAAATTGGTTAACTCTCAATCTATCAATACAAGTATGGTCAGATCTTAAAAAATCTATTTTCAGTACAACGAGAAAGGTCCTGCACGCAAACAGCAACACACAAGGACACATATGCATGTACACATACTAATCAGCCTAAACAAGGAAATGAAATTAAACCGCGTCTAACTAGTTGCCACACATATAATCAAAAGAAAACCAAGGATTTTTATAAATGTTTGTAAAATGGAGTTTTAGTAGTCTTGAAATAAATGGCCATTGCTCCCTATATTATTAATGTTTTTTTCCGCATTATAAGAAATATACTATTTAATAATAGAAGGCAATGGAAATTTTAAAGAATACACACACACACGCATATATATATATATATATATATATATATATATATATATAATATTTATGAATAATTTACTGCATTTATCTTATCTTCATATATGTAACATTTATTTTCTGATATTTTAAACATTTTTATTATCACAATTTGGTTTGCCTAACTGTTTTATTTAGAATTTTACCTTTTATATTTTCGCGACTTGCATATCTTTAGCCTCGGTAGCATCAATGCATACAATAATTTTTCCTTTTTTTGTTTTCTTCATAACAATATACTTAAATTATTCTGTAATTCTCCGTGTTTACAATTTTGATTTAATACTAGTTTTATTTTCTGATACGTCCATTTAATTTTGTAAACACTTGCTCGCATTAACGCTTTTAATAAAAGACGCGGTTGTTGCTCACATTTTGAGAAGATTTAAATTTAACTTATTGTTAACGTTTCTAACTGTATGCCATTTTTAAAAACAACGCTAATTCGTTTATATATATATATATATTTATGGTGCAAAAATGGTTCAAAGCCAAAACTAATGTTGTTTTATCTGATCGAATGCATTTAGCAGCACGACCATATGCCGATTACCAATCCTATTATACTGCATCGTCATCATCGGGTCAACTGTACGTGGGTGGTCCTGGTGCACCTCGAACCGCTAGTCTACCGCGACAGACATCCTCCAATTTCGTTTATTATCCTGCACCATATCATAATGTATCAGATACGTTTGAAAACAGCACAAACGAGCGTATTGGTATAAATAACTTTGGTTCAAGCCAAACATACGCACAAATAAGTGCATCTTCTAGACATGCCGCCACAGATGGTGTTCAAGGCAGTAGACATGCTAGTAGTTATGGGCTTGCCTCCTCCTCATCAATGAGTGGAAAGGTCATGACAATATCCGGTCCTGGTAGACAGAATTTGCCAAAAAATTGCACTATGCCTGTTAGACATGGACCGGCTGGTTGGTTACCTGGCAGTAGTTCAAGTAAACTGAGACCACAGCCGAATGTTAATTCTCAATACTACTTGAGCGGTGTCAGTGGTGGTATAGGATTGGGCAGTTTGGCGTTAGGCGCATATCAGGCTGCGACATTAAACGGGAATAACACGAAACGTGCTGTACAGTCAGCAAGACACGAAGATGAGGATATTTCTGCAGTACATTCAAGACGAACTGGATCCGCTGTGCCTACCCACCAGTCTCGCTATCGAGGAAGAGGGGTAGGATTAATTTTTATCAATAAGTATATAATTCATTTGCTAGTAAATTATTTACGCCAATCTTTGTGATGATAACAGAAAATTTAATTTCATGTTTTGAGGATTTTTTTATTATTACTGTATTATTTTTTTAATTAATTTTTGTTATTTAAATGACCTAACTACTTTTTGCGCGTGGAATTCAAACCTAGCTTCCACGTTGAAACGAATCGTTCAATTCAACCCTGTATGTCGCCGATTAAGGGTTTTTGACGACCGTTAAAACTGTTGGGAAAATTGGTAAAACTACTTTTCAAGAGAACTGCACAACAGCATATACTTCTATGCGAGCGTTAGCTTATTCTAACTAATGATCTTACAAGCACTCTCGAAACAACTCGCGAGGTTGTGTCTAGTGTTAAATAAGCAATTTTGGCATTCAATATATTTGTGAAGTCTTTCCGTTAAGATTTCTGTTAATTCAATTATTATATTTCAGAATTTAGAGAATGATAGCGCTTATATCTGTCAAGCATTGCTTTTTGTTTCATTTAAATTTTTGTAGATAATATATGAGAGATGTTAAATGGAGAAATTTTATTCAGTACTGCATTCCAATGCTAAAATCTAATAATGTCGGTCAATTATATTTTACAATTTCAGCTGTATTCTAGTCTTTGGTGAACACTTCGAATTCATTAACATCCAACAGGTAATTTGGTTACCGTAAATTGATTTAACAATAATTGATTGCGCAGGTGGTGGTAACAATTCTTTAAATCAAGTTTGCGAGCTTGAAGTAAACACCAATGCCATTTTGTTTAACCAGTCGTCGGTAGTTTTGTTATGTTGTTCAACGACTGGTTAAATACAATGGGATTGGTGTTTACTTCAAGCTCGCAAACTTGATTTAAAAAAACGTAAATAGATCTTTTTTCAACAGACGGTCCTTTCCATGTTTATTACCACGCTCAATGCTTGCGTTGATCTTATTTCCCGTTGATGTGTCACGTGTCGCTGCTTTCGTTTTCTTTAAATTCATCCAGCAATATTATCTTCCAGTATATATTGCATCTACTCGACTATCCTAAATTGATGTATGCTACGCGTATTTTTTTATAAGTGTATAAAGTAGGTGCAAATATTTGAGAATGTTAACATTTGCATTTCAATTATGTTGCAAAAATGGACTGGCATCGATATTCAAGCTTTATCTGTTTCATTGTATTTTTAATAAATGTAAGAACGTCGCTTTACTAGTAAAAATTGTGAGCACTGTTAATACGAAATTGGATTTAATGGGAGCACATTTAAAAATCATGTGACTTATCGGAAAAAATGAGTCGCTTTGCCTAGCAAAAATAGCGTATGCACTTTTATTCATAAGCCACAAATTTAATTTCATGTAGAAAGCTTTTATGTAACCTATTTTAAGTTTTTCCATTATGAATTAATACAGACTAATGGCGCAGTTTTAGTAAAAACACGGTCTTCAGTTATACAAAAATTTTATTTGTTTGCTTATCCTACGTCAAATGATTTTAAAAAGTATGTTCAGGGTAATAGGCAAATGTGTGTACGCACAGAATTCTATTTTAGTTTATATTTTAAGCCATTTCTAATCTTAAATGTCAAATTCAATCAGTACCGATTGTCTTTCAGCTTCGTATGAACTAACACTACCTTCACTGTTAAGTTAAAAAACTGTCATTTATTGTCTCTTAAAATCTCAAACATTTCCGATGATAACATGGGTTTCTCACATAGCTTTCGCAATGAAGTTGACTTCATCTCACCTAAACGTACTTCATGGCTTTTGGAAAACACCATTTAGTGGCACGCTATCCTATCCTTTCTAACCTGATAAAATACAACGAAACACAACTATTGTTGGAGTTTTATTTTTTGCATGAAATTTAGTCTATTCTTTAATGAAGCGCATTGGTATAGTCATATTAATATTTCTAGAAAAAGTAATTGCCAAGCTTGACTTGCACGAACGTACTTTATGCCATTAAGGTGAGTAGAAAAATTAATTATCGTTTTAAGTCAGGCAATGGACTAGAAATTTATAAATAACGATTATATATAAACAGGTATTTTGGACGTTTCTAGCCTGCCATCTATCCCCAATGGTAAATTGTAATTAACACATTTGATTCTTTTATAACTTAGCAATTTTCATATAGTAGAACTTGACATGTTCCTAGTCTATATCATAGCACAAAATCCTATATTCAATACTCTCTCTTGAAATATAATATATCGCAGAATTAAAGCTAATATCCAAGATGTAAATAATTAAAAAATTATTAAAATATTTTATTAATTTAACAGTTTTAATCAGATAAGAATCTAAATGCTAACTGCAAACGTGAACAAATGCTAGTTTCTTTCAGGAATCATTTTTTCTCTGTCAATTCTCGAGGCATATGTATAAAACAATGCGTAATAAGAGTTTTCATCATAATATTCTTAAAAATGGACTTGAATTTACAACTCTCCGTTAGTGAATAGACAGTGTGTCAAAATGCAAAAGCTCAGATTTTCAACAGATAAATGTAACATTTCCTGTTTAGGCGGTAGCTTTTCGTGTTTGATGGTGAATATATTTGCGCTTCGGGCATTGCATACATATATATATATATATATATATATATATATATATATATATATATATATATATATATATATATATATATTCATATATAAATATATTAAAACATGGCATTGTTTGGACGAAAAATATATAATCCTTGTAGACAAAATTTCAACTATGTGATCTTTTAATCTATTGGACAACTATTGCCGTTTTGCAAACCATCTTATAATGAACTGCATTTAAGTACCGGGATTGTACACGAAATTCAGCATTTATAAGATGCAATCTCTATCAGCCATTGCATTTTGAATTTATTTCCTTCTTCACCGTGCGGACAGAAACTATGCTTTAAGCCCACCACACATTTTGGTCCTTAACACTTAGCAAAAAAGTGGCAGCTAATTGGTTATTTTCGAAAGAGTTTTCCTCCCATTATACATAATCTGCTCAATTAGTCTACAGAATTGACTTTTCCACACTATAAAATACTTAGATTCTACTGACAAAGGTATGTACATAACGGGTCAGGTTTTTATATCAATGTCGCAACCTTGATTATAAGAAAAAGTCTACTGATTGACGAGCCAAATTTGAGTTTTAATGTGAACATACTCGCATGCAGTTTTTTGTTCGTCCCTTCTAAGTTTCATCGGTTTCGTGGCTTCTCCCATATACATTTCGTTCATCATTATCATCATCATCATCATACACAGCCATACAAAATGCAGTAGTAACTAATATTTAACTTCCATATCACAATAATAAGAGAAATAAAAAGAGAAAAAAATATAAATAATCACAAGAATATTATTATTATTATTATTATTATTATTATTATTATTATTATTATTATTATTATTAATGTGTGTATTATTATTATTATTATTATTATTATTAATATTATTATTATTATTAATATTATTATTATTATTATTATTATTATTATTATTATTATTATTATTATTATTATTATTATTATTATTATTATTATTGAGATTTATGAGGGAGAGTTACTTAATTCTTCAAGTATATTTATCTAGATAACACACAGTGAGGCAAACTTAGCCTCTACAAAACACCATTATGGCCAATTCAGCATTAAGGTAAGGCAACGTCAGCAATACAGCTTCTTTGTGGTTTTTATTGTATTGCGTCATTATAAAAACAAAACCTTGCAGCTAACTCTGCCCATACACTTCGTTACAATCACGAAAATGATTTTCATGTACACTAGATATATACAATGGTGCGATCTTTCACGGTATATTTGGAAGTAAGCCCCATACTCTACACGTTTGTTTTAAACTATAAACGAATATAATAAAGCAATTAAAGATTTAATTTCTAATGGCTATGCTAGACAATTAATTGAATCAATTATTAAAAGGGGTATTAAACAGAAACAGACGTATTACGGATCAGAAAAGAAAGCAGTCTAACTGAACATCTCATTAAAGGGGGATGCAGTTTCCCGAATAGCACAAAAGAAAGTTGAAGCGGCATTAACTCAGACATTTAATGCGGCTAAACGACGCGTGTAATTTAGGGTAACATACTTGCCGTTACCAACAATCAAAGAGAAACAAATGTTAATGTCGTCATCAAATATTATTTACCAATATACATGCGCAAGTTGTCGATCAACTTAGGTAGGACGATCGACCAGACGGTTAATTACTCAAATGATTGAACATTGTAATTTAAACGCCTGTTTTAAATCAAATGGTGAATACACATCTGTAATTGCGCAACATATCTTTGAAACATCACACATAAGTTCTCCAGGCATAGCTCTTAAAATAATTACTAAATGCAATAACAAAAGGCAGCTAGCCACATACGAAGCCTTATAGATAAAAAAATGCAGCCGGATATATGCAAGCAGAAGAAGCATGTTCAGGCATTGAGCTTGAACTGGAGGTGACGCACGCAATTGATTGGTTGTTTCCCTTATTTCACACTCTCTCCATGTTTACATATTTCTATCTTGTTTTTCCTTTCAATTTATATATAAAGATGTTCATTAGTAGATACTTTATATTTATAACGCCTGTTATTACAAATTCTAATACTTTCAACCGCTAATTATTCATTTAAAGTATGTCTTATAATTTTTTTTTAATTTCTTATTTTGTATGTTCCAAATCGCGGATCTTTTGGCTTCTTATTATAAAAGACATAACAATTTAAATCGTCATTCTACGTGGGTTTTTGGACTAAAATGCAAAAATATTCCTAAGTATATTTATTTTCTGTAGATATCACTTTCAAGTTTATCGACGTTAGTTAACAACTTGACATCTAAAAATCTTGATATATCATTTAGTTCTCTTTCTAGCGCGAGGCAGTCTTCTAGCTATTTCAATTATTCTATTTAGCTCATCATCACAAAATTTCTACATAATAAATTTAATTCACTTATCTAAGATAAGGTCTCGGGTTTAAAGATGTTCTTTCTAGAATATTCGACACAAAATCTTACATAAAAGTTTGAGCTACCTGAACGAATGGTAATTGTCCCACAAGGACACCTATAATCTTTTTGAAACATTTATTTTGGAACCTCTAATAGGTTGACGAGTTACAAATATCAACTGCTGCTATAATAGGATTCATGTTCAGATTACTTTCTGCTAGTATTTGAAGATTATCATTAAATAATTTATTCCGAAATCCAATGTTTATTGAGAGGTATAGTTTGATACATCTAAATTACTTCCAAATTTACCAGTCTATCAACCTCTTCAAGCTTAATACTAGTAATATCGTCAACTTACATTTTACAAAGGTAATCCTGGTGTGAAGGCATGGCATATTTTTAAGAGATTTAAAAGTAGCATTATATCAAGATATTTTATTCTAAAACAGGTATTACATCCTACATAGCACAGATTTATATATGAAATACTTCGGAATTTCTATGTCCCTTGTAGCTTAGATCTTTTCCATTTGTCAAAACTATACTTATAATATAAACACCATATGTTGCTGTGATGCTTTTTTCTGAGAATACTTACGCCGAGTGTTGTTAGTTCACCTTGAAAAACATTTCCTTTGAATCTAAATAGTTTTATAACACAACCAAATAATTTATCTTTCCTATATATGTGTGGAGTGATATTTAGATCAAATATTCCAGTTGTTTTCTTACCTATGCGTGACCAATTTTTTAACACTACACAAATGTCATAACAAACTGATACAGCTTCTAATTGAGAATTCGTTTACCCATTTATTTGTTTTCAGGTTTATGTCTAACTATGTAAATGCTAACATTGTTAGACTCTATGCATAAAATTTAACCAAACTATATGTAGACATAATATCCATTATAAATAGCGTCAATATTAAAGATAAGCTTTTCAAAAACGAGAAATAACCTATTAGCCCATGTGAGTATTGCTCGTTAGCATAAACTTAACATAGCTTACGAAAACCTTATATTAACTTTCCAATACGTAAACATTGTTTAATAAAATATAATAGCACAGCAAGCGGTAAGCAGAACTAACAATGATGAAACAATCTTGAATAGTATGACTTTGAAGTGCAAAAGATTTAAAAACCAAAAACTACATTAAATTAAATATTTATGTGTAAAATTATATTAATTTTAGTGTTAACGTCTAAGGCATTGCAAAAGGGGGAAAAGTAAACCAAATCCAGATAAGTTTTAAAAAGTATTAACTTTAAAAATTGAACCTTATATAGAAAATAATCGATGAAGTGATGACATGATGCAAATGATATCTATTTATGCCTTGGTAATCGAATGACACTTAAAGAAAATGTGGTAATGTATGTATGGAGAAAACGCAAAGATTGTAAGGTAGCAACATATTATGAACTTAATGTAAAATAACAGCTTCCAAGCTGAATGTATAATTAAAGATTTTAAAAATAGTTACAATATTGTTAACACAATTTAATCCTCTTAGTTTCGCAACTATCCAAATACGCTTGAAAACAGATTTATCTCCAATAGTTCACTAGTTTTAGGGCGTTTGTTCAACTTTTCTCCTAATAACGATTTCCTAACAGCGTTTCAAAACCTTTTTTTCTACTGTATTTATTATCGGACCTAATAAGTTTCCAGACAGTATGGAATTCATTACAATACCTCTAGTTTCTATGACGAACTATTCCCCATATAATTCGGCTAAACATTTACGTCAGAGAAATGACATAGTTTATTGCTTTGCTAGATTTTGCTGATTGATGAGCCAGATGAGATTTATTTATGAGATCAAACTTATATGCTGATTTGACTTCGATTCTACCACCTTAATCAGTTGTATGGTTAATCCCACACACTCTTGATTGCAATCATTACGAGGAATTTCATAAACACTTGATACATCAAATAAAACGATGTTTTTAAATAATCTGCCTGGTGGACATGCCTGTTTTCAATCATGAACTATCCAATAGCTTTGGACTCCTGTGGTTTTATCTTATATTTTTTTCTTATAAAAATCTCATTATAAACTCTTTCAGAACAGATTTTGTTCCTTTCAATGTGTAATAATTTAATTTAAAATTTACTTTTGAACTTTTATATTTATTCCCTTTAGGTTCTATTTATTATTATAGACGCCTACGAATTCTTATTTCATTCGATATTTTTGAATATACATACAATTTAGGAGCATTCCTGAATATTTCCATTTTCTATAAATATTTCTATCTAAACTATCTTTGCCTATTGTAAACTTGAAGACGACAAATAATAATATACTTCGTATCTCTCTTTCTATCGTGAATTGCAAATCAGCCATTCAATTCTTTAAATCAAATTTGCGAGCTTAAAGTAAACCTATTTCATTATCTAATCAACGTATCAATAGTGTCATTATTTTTATTATTTTTTGCATGAATACTAACATTGCATATCATTAGATTCCAAGCAAGGTAGTAGGATTAAAATAAAGCAAGTTTTTATATATTCCATATAGTTTATTTAGTAATATCAACAACAAATTAAAAGGACTACTAATAGCAAAACATTTAATTGAAGCTTAGCTTATTTTTGAAGAATTATTGAACTGAAGCGTGAAAGCTAAAGAACTAAAAATACTTCTAAATTAATTATTTAGATTTATGTAATAAGCAGTATATAATAAATAAATTAAAAGTAGCAATAAAATTAATTATTTTAAAATTTGAGCGATTAAAATATTCATAGTACCATTATGGTGTGCTGACATTCTAAGAAATTTCATCAAAACAATTTATTTTGCATTTCCTCAGCAAGTATCGGCAAATGAATATATATATATATATATATATATATATATATATATATATATATATATATATATATAAAGCAAACAAAATTTGACGGAGGTAACAGAAATTCATTTGTTTGCATCATCTGCAGTTCAATCTCAACATCGAAACACGCTTTTCTGCTTAAATTAATAAAGCTGCAGTCTGTTTATCAGCATTACTTCCTAAACTGCTCACTCATTTCTGCTAATGCATTTGTTATTTACCTTGAATTTCAAATCTGTAGAACATGCATGCAAGGTTTCAAATGCGTGGTTCTTAATCGAAGGTGTATATCCACCAATAGACTTAACGCAAATGTTTATATTGTAGTGTTTTTACTCCGTTATTGAAACGTCTAGTCGATCGTCCTACGCATACTAATCGTCAACTTACGCATCTGTATTATAGATAATGTTGGCGATCAATATTAAAGTCTGCTTCTTTTTATTTACTTGTAATTTATGTGCATATGGAGATGGCACTTCCAATAAAACTTTTTTTTAAATATCTTTAATAATATAATATTCATAAAATGACTTTCGGGATTCAATTATATTGTGTCTAATGATTAAATGTTGTTTATCCTATGAGCTTTCAATGCTAGAATTGCTGGATTCTTTTCAAAATTTCATGTTTGTTGTCTTTCGTTAGGTCAAACAAGATCACATGTTTACGCGTACTATAAATTTATATTATTTGTGCCCCTGATTGTTAGAAGTTCTTCATTGATTTAAAGTAATTCCGTTCATTATTTAGTCTAGATAGTTTTCGTTTGCGCAAGACTAAATTTCTGTATATTCCTTAATTTCATTTTATGTCTTTTTAAATTACAGTATTCTAATTTAGTACACCCTTTCCATTTACTTTGGGACCCGTTTCTTCACTGTTGTGCAATATCTGATTTAAAGGTATTTTCATACTTACAACTCGATTTCTTGTTCATCTTGGCCGACGTTAACTGTCAGATTTGAGAGATACAAATCAGTACTGGATATCTCAATCACTCCAATCGTAAGGTAAACTTTAAGCAACTCATCTGAAAACTGACAATTCTGAGTTCGAATATTCTTAAGAACTTTTACAAAACTAAACGAACATTGGATGCGTGGACTGTGATAACAGTTATTGAATCAAGGTTGCTATGTTGATGTAAACAAAAGTTTATTTTTATACATATATTTGTCATTATAAACTAAGCATTGTATAATTTACAATAAGCAGTTCATCCAGTCGGCCGATTTCCTGCATATTTGGATCTCGTCATATACTGATCAGAATTTTCCACCGACAGAGCTTGAACCTCATCATGTCTGTTTCGGAATCTATTCCTCTTACCACTGGTATGGCAGGGTGGCTCAGTGGTTAGATCTAACCAAGATTAGATCGTATCTCATTTCTAGTGGTGAACACAAATTATGTGGAAGCCTTCGCAATGAGGGTCGAATCAACACCTAGCCACCACGAAGACGAACTGATCGCGTACTTGGAAATGAGGAACAATCGGATCTGGCGTAATTGATAGTGTAAATCTACCACCCAAGAAATAAATCTCGGATACCTTAAATCTCCCTCTACTGTTCGCTAGACAATTTCGTGTTAACTTTGAGCAGAATTGGCTTCACATGATCGCGTGCGCACTGGTCGAGTTTGAGCCAACACATTAACTGAACTTGAGTACACAACATAGAAATTCGCCATGTTTCTGTGATTTTATTGACGTTTTAATAGCATTATTGTTCCATGATTTTCAAGAAAACGCAGACTGCCTTGCGTTCACAGTAATCTAAATTGATTTCGAAATCGTGCTGTGCATCGCATTCTCACAAGATGAGCCTGCAATACTTCATAAAACGCAGCCTTACCTTAATTTGTCAATTAAGTATAGTTCGCGAAATTTTGAGTTATTAAGAAAATTATCATAACATAATCAGTGATCGAGTAAACATCACGCCTGGTATTCTCCATCCATTTGTTTTAGCATTATTTTTTTTAAATTGAGCAACGCTATGTAACATCCTCAAAGTTTTTACACGTTGGTTAATGACGTTCTGATTGGCGTTATTTATTAGCCGGTCAAATATTCAACTTGAATATGATTTGCTGGCTCTTTCATGAACACCCATTATGAAGCAATTTTGTTTGAAACAAGTTCAGTCTTCTTGTGTTTATTGTGGTTGAGACACCAAATCTCTTTAGCGCAAGGAAAACTGCAGCTGCTTACTGGTGAGGCTTACACGGCTTAGGTCAGATCCGCGGTCATCCTGAATTTAATTTTATTACTTATCTATATGAGCGCAAATTCACGAGGCGCTCAGATGCTGCGTGACACCTAGCAATTTATCAGAAACACACAAATTATCTCAATCCACCAAAAATTTATCACATGCTACTTTTGCGGCCATAAATATGAAGCATGATGGTATAATTGAAAATAAACGTTTCCAGCTAATATCAGTAACGTAACAAAAATCTATGCTTGTTGTAATTTTAGCTTGTAATTCTATATTAATATAACCCATTCTCTCTTAGCACCGTACCTAATACTTTGGACAACATTGTGAAACAAATTAATTTAAATATCCTTTAGCTAAGGTTTGAATAATGGCTTAAATACGAAAGGTTTCATTAACCAAAACACTTCTGTATGAATTTAATATAGAAAAATACAAATACATTGCAGCAATACAGAAAGTCATTCACTATAACGCACTGAAAAGGTCTATATTCTGTCAAGCATGTAGTAATCATTGAAAATTGCCTGCCTAGTAGTAAAACCTTATGCATATCAACAGATATATATATATATATATATATATATATATATATATTCGTATTAATAAACATTAACTCGTAAGAAACGTATTCATGAACGAATGGTTTTGTCCTTATTGAGCACTCATGAGTTAGTGTTAAAAGTATGCATCGTCGGTGTATAATCCAGTTCGTACTTGCTTTAGTCTTGCAACTTATCTCTTGTGCCAGCATAGTGCGCATTGCATGTAATTTCCAATAGTATATCAGCTATTATTTAAGATTAATCTTACCTTCAGGTGGATTAGTTTCGTTTAAAATTCATGCTATTATCACCAGGTGGAATTATGTCCGGCTTATAAGAACACATCGAGAAACTTTATGAAACATTTTATGTCAAAATGTATGTCAAATAAGATTGCCTTGAAAAAAAATCTTATAAAAGCCTAAATTAGTATTTCATTTTAAACTGCTGACAATGCGCGTTTATTGTAGCGTAGAGGACAATTTTTCGGATTCTGAACTAAATGGATCCTGATTCGAATCTCGGCCACAGTAATTATTGCAACAGCATGACGAGTGACCAAAAGGTGCAAAACCACTCCAGTTAATCAATTACATCTTTAATTGATACCGTGTTATGCTTATATAGAAAATAAAAATATAATAAAATCTTTACATTATTGTGGAATTCAATGACATTACTAAACTCGTAATGTGTAATTCTTATCATAACAGATCGGTGATGGCTAGCTGGACCTCTAGTTCAAAAGAATTACCCAACGGCTTTGTTTGAAAGAAGGAATGGTTAAAATTATTTATATGTAACTGAGAATTGCATGTAAGGAACGGCTATTTTAGTTTAAGGAACGAGTTTAAAGACTGAATTAAATAAAGAATTGTTAAGATCCCGGCTGCAGCATTTCTGACAACTACCTGATAAGTGCCAAAAAGAAAAAAATCAAATCCAGTCAATGAACGGAATTTTCTGAATGATTCATTTTTAATAGTGCATCAAAGACACATAATTAGTTGCTGCTATGGCAGATCGAAAATGGCTATTTGGAACGCTGGGTCGAACAAAGTACCAAAAAATAATCCACCTGAAGTAAAGGGTGACCCATTGCATAAGAATTAATTTGATTGAAAATTATATACAATTCATGGCTATGTTTTGTAGAGGATGAGTTTCAAGACTGAACGAAATGCACCCCAGTTCTAATCCATTACGCGACAATTCTGGTAACTACTTGATAAATGCTCAAAATGAAAAAAATACATCTATTTGATGAACAGAGTTAAAGCGTTACTCAGTTTAGCTTCAGAAAAAATGCAAATAAGTATGTCCTAAATATTAGGCTATATGTTGCGTTAGGTAATAAAAATACACACAGACAAGCATTTAGCTACATGCACCACATTATACAACACATATTTAGATATAAATTGATTTTTTAAAAACTGTAGCTACTTTTTTTAAATTGATTTTGTGCATTAGTTAAAAGTTGCGCAATTTCTCGTAAAAATAATCGGCTGTGGCTATAAAAATATCGCAGAAAACATTTTTGGGACGAAAAATTGGCAATATATCATAGATTGAATGCACATAAAATCGCGTTAATTTCCTGTCTACAAACGCAATATTAACCGCAGTTATTTCCGAAAATTTACTAGCATGATCGCATTTCAGTTATATTAAGTTTCTCAAAACTATGAGCTCCATGAAAACGGTTTATGACAACGTACATTTTAGGCTTTTAATTTTAAAATCTACTTAGGCTTTGCTGCAAGATTTCACTTTGCAAAAATCAAGCAATTATTTGTCCATACGTGCAAGCAAATAAGCCGTAAATGTTTTAATTTACTGTTACGTAATTATGCTTGTCAACGAAGACAAATATTACATCGTGTAAGGACTTTAACTCCAAAACTTCATATTTATAACTCTATAACATAAAGTCTGTTTAAACTAAAAATTATTTTGAGCATACTATTTTTTTCTTTATGTTGTAAATAACAAAATGATTAAATTTGATTATTTTTGAATGTGAGCTTTAAGACGATTCATAGTACTCTGTACATGTGTACAAGGAAAGGGTACTATCAATTCAATTTGACCAACGAAAATATATGAATCATTAAATAACAATTGTATTCTGATTCACGCAAGTGCGGTTAAATGCTTGACTGTTTGCTCTGACAAGTAGCATATTTTCGTACAAGATATAAATATCGGACAGTAATGCGCAAAAATCTGAAAAGCCGCATATTTTAATTTTGTTTAAATGCTTTCCGAATGATACCTATGAATTAGTGCGAAAAACCGCAATAGTTAAAATGTTTTTTCTGGTTAAATATATCTGAATTCTAATAAATCTATCATAGATTTTTTTAAATGTTATGAAATTTATGGCCCATCAAATTAGAATTGAAAAGATTCAATGCAAGCTTTGTGAAAAGAAGGCAATTTTAATATGATTAAGATATGTATTTCCTTTACGCAATGACAATTTTGTTTATGTTATTGTAATTCCATCTGCATCTAATAAACGCGCACTAAATTATTTGTTTTCGTGTTTTTTCAATTTTATGCAACACACTTGGGATTCATTGATTAAATCTTAAATTCAGTAACCACTTGTTAAGACAAATCGCTTTGTAGGCTTCAATTCCTTTAATGATTTCTCTAAATGCATTTTCGAAAAATCTCTTTTTTATCTTTTAACGAAGCAGCGTTAATGTTTCAAAAAAATTTTTGCGCCACGAATTGTGTGGATTATAACATGGTCTTGCTCTGTGTAATAGAAATTTTAAATGTAGGCCCACAATTTTTTGATACTATATCTTGATTATATGATTAATATATTTGGTAGATGTGTTAATTTTAAAGAAATTTTTTTTGAATATACTTATTTTTTAGCGGTATTGAGAATGAAGATATTTAGCTACATTTTGCTTTCTTTGTATTTTGATTAATTTTTATTCTCATAATTCTGTATCAAACATTTTAGAGGACTAAAACCTTCAATTATTCTGCAAGGTAATTTCTGGTAGTTTACCGGTTACATCAAAAGAATGCCTTAGTTGATTATGTGGTTTACTAATATCAAAAACAGCTTTTAGTCAGGTTCCGTCTCATTATCAAATCGTCTTCCACTTTACTAACTTACTTACTGGACTGACCTACCTAATTTTGTACTACGTGTACGAAAAGATACGCTAATTTGCGATATTTTTTATGCGTTGCTCGTGGTAACATCACTTGCAGCAACATTCTTTCATTATCGCTATTAGTATTTTTTACTTACAGGTTGCCACCTGACTACATAAATTTACAAATATATCTATTATCAAATTCCATTGCTGCATATTCTTTTTCTATTGAAAAAAAATTAATTGCAACAAAACTAATTTAAATTTTCTTGCTGTTGCTGTTATTGTCGTTCTCTTTAATGTTGATATTTTAAATGATATTTCTGGTTGAGTTTATCTTTTTTTTATTTTTAAAATATTTTTTCCGCTGCTGTGGTTATTGCTATTTGTAATTAAATTTTGTTATATTTTGCTATTAGAGCTATCTTCTTTTGTGTTTGTTGTTATGGTTTCTCCTGGTACCTTTGCTGGGACATTCATTGATGCTGATGTTGTTAATTTTTATGCTGTTGTTATTGAGGTTTGGGTTTTCTTTGATGCTTACCTAACAGATTTTGTATACTACACGTCCGGATCTCAGTAGTTTGAAATATATTTATTCTCATTTTCAAATATCTACTTTTGGCGAAATCTCAACACATGAAAATTGAACAATAAGTAAAGCGAGAAATTTATTTCAATTAGGTTAAGTCATGCCTTTAGCTAACTGAATTTATAAAGTTAAATTTGTATTTATATACACGCATTCCCGACCCGTAATCATAGAAATTACAGCCTAATGACCGACGAGCCTAAGCTAGTCAACCCGGGAATGGTAGCATGAACCTTGCCGGGTCTAAAAGGGACAGATCCTCGAGTTTGGTCTAACTGCGCAATAACTTATATTGTTAAATATGTAGTGTCGAAATGAGAGCAGGTGCTCCAGACGTGAAGGGCACTTTTCGGCTGTTCAAGGAAACTTTGGCCACTGGCATCTGAGCAGATATTGCTCATCAGCCTAGATGGCAGATTATCTTGGAGAAGGAAAACTCCAAATACAAACCATCACTTGGAATGGGCAATCTTGTGTTCTTCTACAGTTCACATATAACCATTAACTCACTCAGTATAAAAAGAGTCGCCTTATTTGCTGAGCCGTGCAGAGTGGATAAGCGTAATCGTGCTACTACAGGCAACTTTATCTCTGATTCTGTCTCCTTTCCTTTCCCTTTCTCTTCTCAATCTAACAATAATCCTCTTTCAGATACTATGAATGAGTCCAATATCAGGTTGCTAAATATCTAAAATAGTTTATGTAGACGATCATTCATTATACCCAAGTTAGGTTTTAACATAGGCGCACTTAATGCGCAAAAATTGAAACAACTTGGAAAACAAGATTTACTTACACATACGTTGTATAAATTAGAAATCAACGGATGTAGCGTATCTGAAACCATAATACAGGATCCTATGTACATTACTGAACTTGCTACACCATCACTATCTACACGTTATTGGCTTCGAACATCTGGTTCCACAGAGTTCTCTCAAGCCGGTAAACGGGGCATTGGTATTTTGCTTAGCACACGAGCTGAAACTTGCTTAATTGAATGGATCCCTCTAAGTAGTCGACTGTGTGTGGCACGTTTAAATAAATCTTCTAAAATCAATGAAAACCCCCTATTAGCGTTGCCTCTTCATTCTGTCTGCATATGCTCCTACCGATTGTAGCACAGACGAAAGCAAGGATGCTTTTTACTCTGAATTGAGCTCCTTACTAAGTAGAGCACGAAGTTCAGATATATTCATGGTTATGGGTGATATTAATGCCCAAGTTGCGCGATTAAGTAACGCAGAATTTCAGTTAGGATTAAGTTACACTTTAAGCTCGACGCGCAACGATAATTGGGAACGGCTTTTGGATAGCTGCGCGGAACATAGTTTATATCTAAGTAGTACAAACTTTATACGTAGTGTTAGACATTGCGCGACATGGCGTCCTTCAGCATCTGGACAAAGATGAACTAAAATAGATCGTGTAGCAATTAGTTATAGATGGCTTGGTTGCATCCTGGATTGCCGTTCTTTTTGGAACACTTATGTAGACTCGGTGCATACACTTATCTGTTGTAGATTCGCACTAAAATTTTCCGGGCAAATAAATAAGAATAAACCCAAAATAAATATAGGTAAACTCGAACAACCGTCTCCCGACAAAAATATTACGATATTCTTAAGTCTAAGCTAACTGGTCTTGATTACGAAAATCCAAATTTACTTTGGTCCAAGATAATTTTCACTATGCAGAATGCAGGTACTACTGTATGTGGCAATGCAGGCCGCCGTATAAATAAACAATGGATCAGTAAAATCTATGGAGATACTATAAGAAAGTCGCCAAATTCCAACTGGCTCTGCTCATAAAAATACTAATCGCAATATAAGACGCCAAATTAAGCGCAGTCTAAAAGTCGATCTCGAAAACTTTTTAACCAAAAAGGTTGCACAAATAATATTTTTAATTTAAGGCAAGTTCTTGAACAGAGGCATTTATGTCACCACCCAACAATAGTCGACATTCTAGACTTCAAGGGTGCAATTGACTCGGTGAATCGCAAGGTTTTATTCCATATTTTGTCGAAAAGTGGTGTGCCTATAAAATTTATTAATATTATACGCGCTCTCCACACAACTACTCCTGGTCGCGTTAAGGTCTACAACAATATAACGCATAACTTTACAACTGGCAGTGATGCTCGCCAAGATTTTCCACTTTCCCTTTTTTTGTTTAATTTTGTAATCGATGCTGTTATGAGCAACACTCTTCCACGCATTCAGGATGCAGGTATTGAAGTTCTCCCGGACGCTAAACTAGTCGATCTTGAATAGGCAGACGATATCGTAATATTATTCGACAATCGAGATGCTACCAAGACCACCTTGAATAGATTAGCAGACACTGTTTCGTCTCTCGGTATGACGTTTTCTACCTCTAAATTTCAGATACTTTTACTGGATCATCCAACACTCACTACAAAGCTGCGACTGCATAATGAAGATCTAGACATAGTTGATAGGGTTACATACTTTGGGAGCTTTATCAATAATTTAAGCATTATGTCGGACGAGGTGAGAAAGAGAAACGCGAAATCTAGAGTAGCTTTCTCTATCCATCGCCATTTATGGAGAAACGAGTGTATTTCACTCTGCCTTAAATGTAGTGTTTACAATGCATCTATAAGCGCAGTTTTACTATTCGCTAGTGAAACTTGACCTCGTAGAGTTGATATTTTTACACACTTACAGGCATTCGACCGTCGTAGTGTGAAAAGTAGAGCACATGTTGGTTACCAACAACGAATAACTAACGTTGACATCCGTAGACATATTTTTGGATCTGCCAATAAATGCTCCTCGTTCGAAGAACAAATAAGGACCATCAACTTCTTTGGCTCGGTCACGTTTTTCGTATGCCCTCATTTCGATTGTCCAGTAGAACTCAGGCACTTTTGGCCTTAGTATGGCTGGACATGACTATAATGACATGCATATATCAATTAAAGCAATCCACACTCACCAATTGTCAAATTTTATCTGTATAAGCCGGAATAATGTTTACATACCCTGTACTCCAACTACAAATTTGATAATATTTTTCACAAGTTGATGAATATTTGTGTCACAATATATAGGCATATATCAAAGATATGGACAATAGTAGGCAAGTAGACAAGTAATATGACAATATAGGCTTAAGTAAAAAAGTAATTCGAAGTTATATTATGTAATATATATTATTGTACAAAGGTCTCTTTGTCCAATAATAAATATTAATTAATTCATAAAGGTAAATGAATGAAAATAAAACTAAGAAATTAACTACTGAAAATCATTCTAATAACATAGTAGAGACAGACTGTGCTAAAGGAAAACAAGGCAATAAGAAACTATTAAATAACATTTAACGGCGAAGCTCGTAGTTTATATATTTTTAAATCAAGTGGAACATTTATTCCAAACTAGTAATTTAATTAAACAGAAATTTTACAGACGCTCATTCGCACGATCTCAACAAATGATTTATTAAATAATTATAACACATGAATTATTGTTGTGTGAATAGAAACTAAAAGACAACAGTAGAAATATAGGCATATTAGTCCACAAATTTCAAACATAGAAACATAACAAAGTACGGCTATAATTGGGCTTTAAAAACCCACGGATATAACAGTGCAGGAACAATTTGTTATTATTTGCAGAGTTTAAGACAATGCATATTCATCATGAAACCGTCTAAATAGGGAATCATAAGCACACGCCTAGGTATAATAAACAATGGAAACGGCTTCGTTGTCAAGTTGCGTTTTTCGCAGACAAAATATGTTTACATATAAATTTACCTACTCCACCAATCTTAATTTGCATATACCAAGTTGATATGTGTCCTGGCCAGTGAAGAATCAACCTTCTCTTGCATCTGTATAATATTAATTCCCACATGTAAATTCAAATTTCAATTAAATCTAGATACCGATTACCGTCGACTGTTGTCATTCAAACTGGGCAGAGGAAGCTTGGCTCTGGGTGAACGCTGATGCTGAACACAATTTATCTCATATACACTTAATTTTCTTTTTACTTTAATATTGTAAGGAAGTATACACCAGTTTCTTATGAACTGTACAAATATTCAGAATGAGTTTTATAAAAGCAATAGGTTTTTAAATAACTTCAAAATTTGGTTGGTACACCGTAAGTGCAAAAGTACTACGCATGCCACCCAACTAAGCCTGCGAACCCTCAGGCAAATAAATATTCACTTCAATTTTTTTAAATGTCTTAACTAAGTCACGTTTACATTTCACTTATTCCCTATTGTTGAATTCCAAATAGAGCGCCGTCAATTTATTCGGTTGCGAGACTTATCTGCAGAATTTACCATCGGTTTTATGTTTGAGCAACACATCAAGTAAGGCTAGAGTATTATTATCACAAGGCTATCCCAAACCAATAATATGTTATCAAAATAACGGTTTTAGAGTTTCACTTCTCTCAATATTTCAGAGTTCTTTCAACCAAAAAAGAAAATGATCGGAAACCATGCCGAACCCGTCCCTGGATCATATTCTTGTCTGTTTAGTTGGCTATTGAAAATAAATTCAGTAACTCAACAACAAAAATGAGGAATTCTTTCCAAATGAGCTTCACGCAGTTAAAAATTTGGTAAATATTCTATGACATACAGACACACAAACTAAATAGATATTTTAAAGGAACATTGGTAAATAGTGACTCAACATAAGACGAACACATCGAAGGATTCAATTTGTTGTTATTTTCAATTAATTCCACATAAAATTTTAATTTTTACTCAGATATGTAAATTGTTACCGTTTCAGGATATTAGCTAACCAATTGGCTAATACATGTGCTGGCGTATTTCACATTGGAACGATAGGACTTTAATGAATATAGGATTTGCGCGTCTTCAGTTAGTCATACAAGCTAGATGTCTACGTTCTAACTCGCTTCAGTTAATTGGGATTTTTATGTTTAATCATTCCCTCTGCACAAATGCAGCATAATTGAGTCAAAACGACTCAGTTTTTTTTCATTGCATGACTCCTAGTGTTAATTTCAAATTGCGGACAGGATATCAAGCTAATCACAGTAGAAACGAACACATCGCGAGCCATGACGATAAGAGTATAACATGAGTACGGTCGTTAGTCAACTCTTGTAAAGCTGCCATTTGATCTTCGTTGAAAGATTTTGTTCACTGCGACCAATTTTTTATTCTCGTGGCAAATGTATACTCGCTTTATACTAAAATATCGTTTTAAGTTATTTGCTTACAAATTACACTGATGACTGAAATGTTTTTCAAATTCTGCACCTCTTCCTGTATGACTTTCTGTGCCTCTAATAATAAACTATTTTTCATAAGCGCTAACTTCTCTTTGAAAAAATTTTATGTTCTCCTTCGCTTGACTGCGTGTAGTCTGAGTTGGATAGTGAGGGTAATAATCCTATCATCAGTTGTTACACGCGACATGTTGTTGATACGTAAAAGCTTATTGATATAATCAAGCACATTGTGAATATTTGAAAGTGATCGGTGTATACTTTCTTACAATACAAAATTGAAGAGTCGTTGAAGCGCATAACAGATAAGTCGTTTTTAGCGTCAATGGTAAAATATATTGCACATTACTTAGATTTGATTAAATCTAGGACCGAATTACATTTACATCGTTTAAAAGAAAATCGTCCACTGCAGTCGGCTTCTAACATTATAAGAATTTGCAATTGTATAATTTGGCAATCATATTTTGATAGATACATTGGAGGAGCGATTTCACGCTTGTCACAGCGCATATCAAACACTTTTCAATTTTTACAAAGAATAAATGTGTGAGCTTGCATTCTTAGATAGAGGCTAAATCGATAAATAAATGTTTTCTATAACTGCTCAAACAAAATCAAGTTGTTCGTGTACTCGCATTATCATTAAGCTTTCTAAGCTCCTTTCACAATTACGCTAAATTATGTTTATATAATTTAAATTTACTGAACTAATATGTAGATATTTTTGTGAGCGTTTTAAGTATGCCACTCTTTTCCAAATTTAATTCAGTTGTTCAATTTTTCAGAACATCGGTTGATAAGAAGGAGTGAAATTGCTTTTATTAAATGCTTAATGTATTTTAAGTCATAGCTTGGAATAAATTCTTTTATTACCATAAAATTATTAAAATAAATACAACATCATGAAAGTAAATTAAAAATGGCGATGTAAACGACGAGATTGCGAGTGATAAGAAACCGATTATCTTGAGGAAGGTCGATCATTTAAACAAATAAAGTAAGCTTTATAAGTGGTGCGAACCAGTTTCCGGTTGAGATTCATTCAGTCATCCCTTACAACCAACGACAGGGTGGCTCAGTGCTTAGAGTCCCAGATTCCGAAGCAGACGTGCCCAGATTCGAGCCCTGTCCGCGGCAATTTCTGGCCAGTACATGATGAGTTCCCAATAAGAACCAACCGTTCTACTGGATGAATTGCCTTTTCTACACTATACAATTCTTAGTTTATACTGACGTATTTTAGTGAATAATGGGCCAGGTGCTTATATCAAAACCACAATCTTGATTATAATAATTGCTGGTATGTTATTACTGCTCAGCGTTATGCTTTGGCAAACATCCCAATGTTATGTCCAGTCCTGCAGAAGGTTGGCAAAAATAAAATTTATGAGTGTCAATATATTAAGAATAACATCTATTTTTAACATTTTTTTCTAAATTAGGTGGAGGGGTTCAACAACCTAAATAATATACTAAACATAGCAAAGGATTTCAAAGGCTTATGTTTCTTAGGCTGTAATTGTATCTAATTAATTAAGAATCAAATTATTTTCGAAAAGAGATAATCTGAAAACAGTTGGTAAGCTGCATTTTATTGCTATTAATTTTCTACCATTCTTTGCTTAACGTAGAGTAATTCCGTGATTATTCGTCGCTCAGTTTTATTTTTTTGCTTGTACATATGCTTGAATCTAATTACGACATATTTCGTTGTTTTTTAACACTAATTTATCGGGAACATGGTGCAAACACACGCTATTCGGCCAAACGAAAACAAGATAATTGTGCATACTCATGTCGCTTAAAATATGTTTTTAATGATGTTAATTCTTCAATGAAGTATTTTAAAGAATGAATTTTTTATTTTTTAATCCGGAAAAAAACCGCAATGCAAGTGGATAAAATTTGGTTTAGTGGACCTCAATTTTAACTTTCCGTATATCTTAACTGTCTAATGTATTAAGTTTTATTTAATGTGAGTGCTCATTTAATTTCCCTCAAACATAATTATTTGCAAATTTTCGACATCCCTTAGTTACAAATTTGTGAGAACGTATATTTGAAGCAATTAGGAAGGAAAAGGCAAATAACGCTATATAACTTTACATTTTGTACGATAATGACTAATTTTATAAAGAAATTTGATTATATTTTTAGAAACAGAGAATTTAGTATTTAATATTGATTGTTAAAGAGAAGGAATATATTTGCAAATGTAAATTAGGTATTGTAACAAATAAATTCAAATAGGACAAGAAAGATAAACCAATGTCAGCATGAACGAAATGTTTAATCTGGCCAGTTTGTCATTACTGAACAGATACCACAATACACGGGGAAGTGGTATTGAAATGAAAATTTAGATAATTAAACGAACATTAGTTGGGATGTTTAGTTGGGACTTTGGTTCTAAATGGAAGCCCTATGAGCTCCACCTAAAGGAAAAATATACTAACCAAGTTATATTAGTTAGTATATAACTGAAAATTGTGTGTAGTGTAATGTGCAGCAGGGTGGCTCAGTGGTTAGAAAATCAGATTCCAAAGCAGACGTGCCCAGGTTCGAGCCCTGTCCGCAGCAAATTCTGGCTAGTACATGATAATACAATTAAACAATAATTGATTGCGAAGGTGGTGGTAACAATTCTTTAAATCAAGTTTGCGAGCTTGAAGTAAACACCAATCCTAGTCTTTGTTCGACAACTGGTTAAATACAATTGGATTTTTGTTTATTTCAAGCTCGCAAACGATTTAATGAATAGTATATGATGAGTTCCCAATAAGGACGAAACCGGTCTACTGGATGATTTGCCTTTTCTACATTATACAATTCTTAGTTTATACTGATATATGTAAGAAATTAATGGGACAGGTGCTTATATCAAGATCGCAAACTTGATTATAATAATTGTTATCACCATCCGCGCAACCAATGTTTGTTAATTCATTTTTCTTGTTGGTCTAACGTATGATAATGTTACTTGCGATTTGTTTTCCTACTTATTCTTAAAAGGCGTTCCTTTTGTTTTTTTTGCCTTTCATGTTGCTGGGTTTTTTAAAATTTATGTCTTCGTTTTTTATGATAGTTATCTTTTCGGATATTAGTTTCCTTTTTATTATTGTCATTGTTCTAATTGTCATTTTCTTGTCGGTTATGGTGTTTTTGTTGATTCTTTTATTGGTGGTGTTTGTCCTATTATTAATTTTCTTGATGCTAGTTTTGTTTTTGTTGTTGCAGATGTTGTCGGTCTCATTATGAACTTTGTTGAATTTATTTATTGTTAAATTTCTTAATTTTCTTGAAATTTTCTTTTTACTCTTCTTGCTGTTGTTTTAGTTCCTCTTTGTTTTCTTATGTTTCTAGATATGGTATATCTAGCTTTTTGTTCTGGTATTATTTTGGTTGGTATTCTCTTAATGGTCTCTTTTTATTTCGGTTTTTATTTGTATTTTTTTGCAATAGATTTTGTTTACCTTTTTCTTCACATGGGCTTCGTTTTTGCTGATTCTATTGGTTGAGTTTTTTGGTGGTAGTGGTCTTATTATGAACTTCTTTGTAACCAGTTTTGTTTGTTTCTGTTGATATCAATGTCGATATGCACTTCATTTTTACTGATTTACCTGATGTTTTCATTGTTTTGTTTTTGATCTTGTTATGTGCGAACATGTTGCTTAATGTTTTGTTGTTATTATCGGTCTCAATATTATAGTCTTTAACCTATTTCAATCAGAATGAGATTAGGTAAACTAGGAGTCGGACATTACTATTATGTAATTAAAACGTGTGTGTGTATAGTTTCATGTATACATATGAGTATAAGTGAATAGTTATTATGGACGGATATTTGGACAGACAAGAAAATTACTTTAGGAAGTAAAACAAATGTAAATAGAACGGTATTAAATAAGGATACCACATTAGCTAAATACTGTTTGTTGCGGAAAACTAATATATATGCCAATATGTATCAGGTGTTACGAACCAGAAGGATAAACCAAAGGCAGCATGAACGGAAAGTATAATCTCATGCACATTTGTTTCGTGCTTAATGGCGACTCATCAGTAGGAGTTGGCATTACGCCCTTTAACCACTATATATTTGGTCGAAGAATGTGGAATAATAGGACGGTACAATCTCCTAGACGAATGTGTAAACCTGCAATAGTGAAGCTAACAACATATAAAGTCTACGACAATGCGACTTCAACACTATCTCACACTATATAATATATATACAGAGTCTGTAAAGGATACTAACACTATGACTATCGTGTTAGTAGCCGATACCAACATTAGAGTACCGAAAAGGTACATGGTACTAACATGATGGATATCAATGTATGCTATAGTACACCGGAATTGAGAATTACATTTATTTCTGAACACCTGTTACTCCAGTAAATTCATACATTAGCTCTAAGTTTTTTCTATTTGGGTATGGTTTCAGCCCTCAAGATGGGACTGGAAATGTTGTCCAGAAAATTCGAAAAAAATCGGAATATCTTTATTTAAAATCATTTTCGAACAAGCAGTATAAGAAATGCTACAGATTGGCGGGATAAATGAGGTCTCATCAATAAAATAAAAAACAAGTTGTACACCTTGAAATGTGAATGAATCAAAGTCTTACCGATCTACAAATGCTATCAATTGTCCCGCAGCCGACAATTGTGCTATCAGCTCGAACGATGACGGCGCTACGCAAAAAGTAATTCTTTTCAAGGAATATATGACAACGAAATAAGACAGGAGTGCATTAATACTTTTCAACCAATGCAATTTGAGAAAAATACAAATTGTATGGCAAGTGCAAAATACCTCATTCTTGAATTTATTTTTCCAATTTAAAGTTATATCTACATGCTTTATATTCAATCTACATTTTTAGATATATAGTGTAGGAAAAGTAGTGAAATAGAAACTTTTTTTATATTTAATGCAATTAATAATAAAAAAGTGAAATAGACGGAAATATAAATAATTAGAGAAAGGACTAAAATAAGAACTGTGTTGCTCTTCAAATTACATACAATAGACTTTAAATTCATAATAGAGTTCACTGACAATATTAGAAAACAGGAAATTTAAAAGGTTAGATATGGACATGAGAAGAAACTAGCAAACTTTGGAATTTAAAGGCCTCCGAGAAACATTCCAAACGATTTTGCTGAGTCTAAACAGGTGTTTAATTTATTGCCATGGATAACGAGATGAGAAAACTGAACATGACACTGAACACGGCCGTGTCTATGGAATACATATCTCAGACTGAATTTATTACGGAGCCAGTTAAGATCACCAAATTTCTCCCAGAGAAAGATAAATTTAAAATTGAATTTTATGTTAACAAACTGGTGTTTTAACATAGAGATGATAAATATAGGTCGAATTATGAATGAAAATATTGAGATCAAATCTGTTATCTAATCAATTAATACGCCTTAAAGCAAAAGAATGTGGAGCGACCGTGTTAATGAGTTAGACGTGTTATAATGATAAAATGTATGTATAATTAAATAATGAAGAAATTTCAAATAAATAAATAAAGACCCAATAGAAAATTTACTGGTTGAGGTTAAGACTTTAATCAATCAATGATTTGATCCGGTGAATTAGATTCAGCGCTCGGAATCTCATTAATGCAAAGGGATACAGTCCCTCCTAAAGTATATGTTTTGGTAAAGATTATTAAAAAGGGTAATCCACTTAAGTAAACTGTGATTTTTCAGAATTCTTCAACTCATAAAATGTACAAATTTCTATGCCATATAATAAGAAAATACACCTGTGTTCTTGATTATACATTAAAGAACACAGATTTTACTGAAATTATTAATAAGTATAAATTATTGGAAATAATAGGCTGGCAAGCCTGGGTTTGGTTTCGATGTATATTAAGATTCAAATGCAGATCGCATTAGATTATGTCCAAAGTTGTCTAACGGAATATCCTGAAATATTGGAAGATAGTAAAATTATGTTGAGTACTATGAAAATTTTAAAATGAGTATGTCCTGTAAATAATTTATATTGAGGATTAAACTCTACCTACAAGTTAAATATGTTCCTATAGGACAATTATTATCGCACCCAGTCGCGAACATTAAATGCATTATTTATTAAAGAATCTCTTGTTCAGATCTACCCTTAAACCAAACTTATATTTAATATTCTTAGATGACATTTTCTTAATTTGGAATTATGGGGATGAGAAGTTGGAGAATTTTCTTTATTCAGCTAATCAAATAGAAGAGATAAAATTTACATTGGAAAAAGAAAGAAAAGAAGAATTATCCTTTATGGATGTAAAATTAAAACAAATGGGTGAGATAATTGAAAAAGATTTTTATAAGAAAGATAATTATTCAAGTAACCTCCTGATTTTCTGTTCTAATCACCCGATTTGGGTTAAAATAGGCATTCTAAAATTCATGATAATAAGAATACTTAAAATAGTTGATTTACAATATAGAGACAAAGAACTGAAGACATTCAAATAAATTTTCATGATAAATGTTTATCCGACAAAATTAATTGAGAAATCATAAATGAGACACTATGGAGATTTAAGGGGAAAATAAATCAGGCAAAACAGGTGGGTTATTTAGAAGTGAGGTTAATGAAACTGTTGTTAAAATATAGTATTACTCTAATGTTTGGTCAAGAATGAATATTGGGCCTACAATTACAAATGGTCTATTAGCTAAATTAACCTTTAATTGTACTTATATCCAGTATATAATTATCTCTGTACAAGCCATATACATATCTATGTATATATAAGAATACAATTAAAAGCAACAAGGTGTGTTAATATGATTCACACGGAGCACATAGTATATTAGGAATAACTATTATATATATATATATATATATATATATATATATATATATATATATATATATATATATATATATATATATAGTGATACAGTGAAATATATATGGGTTGGTGTTTATATAAAGATAGCAACCTTCATTTAAATGAATGAACGTTTTCATACTGCTATTGTTTTATTGGTATCGTTAGTGATCTTCTTATAGTCATACTGGTTTCTGGCATTTCTTTTGCTGTTGATGTTGTTGGTGATGTGGTCTTCTTACGGTATTTATGAGCGCTTGTTTTGATTTTGTATTCTTGGTCTTGTCACGGACTTTCTTCTAATCGGTTTTTGGCTTTTACTTTCGTTGGTCACGTTCTGAGCGTTATTGTTGCTTGTTTGTTATTTTAATTATAATTTTTCTTATCGTCTTTCTGTTTACTGGCTTTGTGTTCTAAATATTTTTTGTGGTCATTCTTATTATTGTCTTTGATATTGCTGAATTTGTCGCTGGCTTTTGTTATATCTTGTTCTTGTTATTCGTCTTGCTATAGTCATTATACTTGCGGATTTAAAAAAGTCTTTTTTATTATTCATCTCGTTATAGTCTTTATTGTTTTCGTTTTTGTTTTATTATTGTTTTCGTTGTTTTAAATTTTAAGACATTTCCTGCTGCTGGTTTCATTTTTCCTGGTGTTAATTATTCTAGTAGTAGTATCCTTTTTATTGCCTTTATTTTTGCTTTTGCTGTGTGTTGTTGTTTTCAGTACTGTTAAGGGTGTTAATTTTTCTGGTATTGCTGTTGCCTTCAAGATATTAGAATTTTTGGATGTTGTTGTGCTGATATTGTTGATCATTAGTTCTCAATAGCAAACACGGGTGCTCTTGCTTTCATTTTTATTTAAATTGTATTAAAATTAATTATTTTTTTATTAAACTAGTTAATAACTTCGGCTTTGCGCGTGCTGTTTACCAGATAATAGGTTTACTTAGCATTCTCAAAGAAATCGGCTAGGGCTAATAGAACTTGTTATGCGATGTATCTTGATTAGTAGTGAATTCCATTTTTATCCTATTATTTTTTCCTCACCGGAAACTATGTCAATAGTAACCTGACGAGTCATGTAGCTAGAACCAGAAAATCGGTTTTACCTTACTGCACCACCAATACAATTGTTGCTGCGATTTTAATGTCAAATAATTGTTTAGTTTCCAATTTACCCTGTTCGCAACTATTATTGGATAGCTTGGATTGAAGAGTATAATTCTTTTGACTGTGAACATGGTTTGTGCAACTTAATTGGCTGAACAAGAAAACCAAATTAAAAGAGTTGCTATTCATGAGAACCCTGCAACAAATGATCTTATTATGAAAAGTAACCAAGTTGTACTCGGACAGGTAATATTTATGCTGGTGAGCAAGGTGTACATCTGATAAGAGAAAGGCAAAGCCAGCTGAATGAATACAGCTATAAATAATATGAAGTCTACTATAATGTATCATAATCCGAAAGGCAGTCCGTCTACCTGATTACTTACTTCAACCAATCAATGCCTTTTCCGGTGCAAATGTAGCAATCTAGGCAATTGGCTGACCAATCTAAATTAAGGAATACAGGTGCTGCTCATAGGGATTCTACTTCAAATTATCATATTCTGGAAGGCAATTCATCATCTACGTCATTTTGTTTTCAATCAGTTAATGCCTCTGCCTGTGTGCATAATGTGTATAAAGTAAATGACTAAAGGAGCCAATTTGATGAATACAACTTTTTGTTTTCATTCTAAAATAATCAATATTTTCAACCACGTATAAAACCTAAAAATAGACTTAGTTATTGACTCAAATTGTACAAACTATGCAATGCGCTTTATGAAGTATGAAAGTGAAAAAATGCTTTTCTATGATAGACATGAAAAAATGTTTTCATTAAACACTGACGAATTCATGTGCAGACTTCAACTTGTAAGCTCACAGACCAACACCAGTCGCTATTGTTTCAGGGGCGTATTCCAGAAGTAACCGAACCCTTCTTGATATATTGCTAGCCTGAGCAACTATTCTGAGTACTGCTACAAATTTCTCAATAGAGTACAAATTAGCTACTAACAGAGAGGCCTTTCGTTGAACCAAAATATATCTGAATATTTATCCAAGGAAGTCTGGCTCTTTTAATTCAGCTTGCTTGATGAGATTATTAACTAGTGAAGTAAAGCTACCTTTATTTAACTAAATATACATGTTGAGAGTTTGAGCTATAAATTGCATAGGAAAGAAAATTTATTATATCCACTAATATAGTCTCATCCTTATGCAGCACTGGGTAGTAATTGTGAGAATTGCTGCAACCGAGATTTCTAAAGTAATGTCGCCTGTGTAATTGGAATTATTTCTCATTTTAAAATTGTTTTGAATTTTAAACTATTTATTCCGAAAATTACATTCGCATAAATTGTGCATGGAGCAACTCGTAGTATGAGCTTAAAATGAACTTTGTAAACCAGTAATAGATACTTATTATTATTCACACACGAAAAGTCATTTATTTTCGTGTTCTCCTGGTGACTTAGGAAGGTAAAAACAGTTCCGCGCGTGTAACGCACATCCGCCTTTCCTTTATTGTCAGTTCGAGAAAATGAAGCAAAGAATGAATATTTGTTTCAAAACCGTTTTGTCTGTTGCTGCAAATCATTGCTTATTCTGTTATTTCGCAGGTAGTTTTATGTTATGGCTAATGCGCTTATTATTATTTTTCCATAAAACGCCGAATATAGCCACTGGAAACAAGCGATAGAGAACAGCGAAACAATTCATTCAGTGGAAATTCTATTGTTGATGAAAGATCCCGTAAAACTGATGCCGAGGCATGCCATTTTCAAGTGAGCACTCGGGGTCATGTTCAGTACTCTGATAGGAAGGCAATGGAAAGCCAAGCTCTTCCTAGAAGTAATCTGCGCCAGTTTGAGCCCGCAAGTGGCATGGAACGAATTAATGATGAGCCACAGCATCACGATGTCCTTCATTTACCATGTAAGTTTGTACTTTGTAGGCTGAAATTGTTCTGGACGCATTTTATTTAATTTTGCGGTCAATTATCTGGATTCTAAACACCAAAATTCCACCAAACGCCAGACTGAGCTGTTTACTTTTCGCTCACGATTTACTTTGGAAATCCTTTCCTTAGATTAAAAAAATTGCCGAATAGTTAGGGAAATTGCACCAAATTCTAAGTACAGTCTTCATTTAAACATTCCTAAATTGCAATTTTTATACAATTTTAAAGAATTTATAAAATGGCATAAAGTTTCAATAAAGTAACGACCAGACAGTTAATTACTCGAATGAGAGAACATGGCAAATAAAAAATCCTGGTTTAAATCAAATGGTGAATCCAGGTCTGCAATAGCGCAACACATTGTCGTAACTTCAAACGCATGTTCTCCAGACGTATCAATTAAGATCATTACTAAATGCAAAAACAGAAAGGAGTTAGCTACTTGCGAAGCTTTATGGATAAAAAAATGCAACCGGATTTATGCAAGCAGAAGAAGCATGTTCATGCATTAAGTTTGAACTAGAGGTGATGCATGCCATTGATTGTTTTTTCCTTTATTTCACACTCACTCCACGTTTACATCTTTCTATTTTGTTTAGCCTTACAATTTTTTATATAAAGGGATGTTCATTTGTAGATACTTGAGAAGAATATGAGAAAGAATCAGTTCTTGTATCGGATAAAATTTCTTGTTCTTTTTGCAAATGGAAAGAGTACTATGAATAATGTATAAACTAGAGTTTAGCATTAACGTTATGCAAACCTCTTTTTAGAGACAAGCAAATACATTTATATAAATCAAAGTTGTGTGCTTGATTTAACCATTGAACCCTTTATATATGCATTTGTAATCTAGAAAAGGCACTTCTTCCAGTAGACCAGTTTCGTCATTGTTGGGAACTCTTCAAATACTGTCGAGAATTGCCGCGGTCGACAGTGCTTGAACCTGGATACGCTTACATTACACGACGCTTGGTTCAAACTACAATATGCGTATATAATAGGATCTGTGCTTATATCAAGCTAGCAATTTGATTTTTATAATTGTTATCACCACCCGTGCGAACAAAAATGGTACAATTTTGAAAGTGTTCATTTAATACCACTAGCCAAGGTAACATGGTGTCTGGTCTTTAATGACAGATTGGGGGAGGGCTCCTCTTCAAGGTAAGACTCACAGAAAAACAGGTGTTAGTATACCGTGGAAGGTTTGGTGTAGTGTGCGGCAGGATGGCTCAGTGGTAAGAGTTAAAGAAACCAAATCAGACGTTCCCAAGTTCGAGCCCTCTCCGGGAAAATTCCGGTCAGTACGTTATGAAGTTCCCAATAAGGACGAAATCTGTCTATTGACTGAATTGCCTTTTCTACTAAAAAGCCTAAATAAATGGATTAGTGTTTATATCAGACTTACAAACCTTGTTTTAAATAGTTTATCACGACCCGCGCAATCAATGATCGTTTAAGCGCACGTGCAGTCGCATATACAAGATTCTCCTCTGATTTTGAGGCTTTTAGTCATCGTCCTGGCGTTTCGGGGCTACTTAACTATACTAGTCATACGAGGTTACACATATTTGCTTCAAATAATGTATCCATAGAAAGATGAAATTATAATTGAAAGTAAACGCTTCTATTTAGACACAATTAATTTTATATTCAACGTAATTATTTTTATTCACATTTTGTAACTGTTTAACAAATAAATAAATACACATATACAAGTATACGTATTCTTGTACGTATAGTGATATATATATATATATATATATATATGTATATATATATGTATATATATATATGTGTATATATATATATACCAATATGTGATTAAATACATGCGTATCGCAGTTTGCCACACATAACCAAGTAAACATAATAATGAATTTGATTGACCCACTTCGCTATTAAAAATCAACAAAAAGAAATTATTCGTGCTAAAATTACTGTCAGCTGCCGTTCTATTTTATTCGATACACACAAACGTATATATACAACATCACCATAAATATTCACTGAGGAATATAATCCTATCTAGATTGGTAAAACTATTCAAGATGTTATACAAGCCTACTGATGTTCAATATTTTAAAAGTTGATTTTCATGTTAGTGAACATTCTAATAAATTTTTAAATTCACATCAGTTATTTATTTGAGCCGTCCACTTCTACGATCATGTTACTCAATAAATATTTAGATTAAAACTAGTAAACTGAATAGGTTTGTAGGTTCTGGACATAAATTTGTAAGATATTTGAGCCCCAGTGATGATGGTTCACATACATTGATAATATTTCTTTATCTTACCTCTCTTTTTTCCATTTTTTCCTTTTTTTGTTTTAGACTATAGATCATAATTAATAGATCTTTTATTTAATTTAATCATAGTTCCTCTTTATTGGTCAGTAATTTCAATTTATTCTATATAATGTCCTTATTATTAACTCTGTTTACTACTTAATAAGTAATTTCTATATGAATTGCTGTCTAGTGGTTTGTTAGTTAATCTTTATTTCTGATTGTATCCTATATGGTAGGGTAATGTTAACGATTAATATTCACCTAAACTTTTAAGGAATTACTCATTTATAAAGGGGCATATCTCTAATGCAGACTATACAGAATTCCGTGCCTACATTGTAGGCATAAAGAGGACACTGTGTCTGCACACATATTCGTAAAATTGTACGCATTCAAGCCAACAAGGGAGTAATTATAGTTCACACTGGGACATAAATCTTAGCACAAATAGATATATAGACTTATTCTCATTCGAACACTGTAACAGTTTGTGGGGATGATATTGGTGTGCCTTAACAAAGGACACCAGATCTTGATGAAGACAACCGGAATAATTGATCGAAATATCATCAAAGGCATACAAAGAAGAAAGAATAAATTATTTGTGTGAGTTTTAGAAAATTATTATGCAGAAGATATATTAACACAAAATGGTTGTATGCTATTAGTTTTCGAAATGATAATAAATAATGAATTAATATGTGCTCGATATCAGTAAATGTAATCAAAAAAGAGTAAGGAATGAGAGAAATCAACAATGAATAAAATAACTATGAGTATTTGAAAGGGAAAGCATGAAAGTGAAGAACTAAGATAAGAGGTAATCGAAGTAATCACAAAAAACCCTAATGCAGAAGTTGGTAGTACACGGCTTCAATTCAGGAGAATAATAAATTAAGACTTATTAAGTAAAATAAGGATTCATTGAAGTCAATAAAAAATTTTTATTTGCAATCAAATTGGACGAATTACCCCAATAATTTTAACAAGTGTATTTTTTTAAATTTATGCAATAATAAATGCGGATATGTTATGTGATTTATTACTATATAAATCTCTTTCTTAAAATATTTTATAAATAAAATACCTCTAATTTTATTTCTCTACTGATAAACAATGCCTTATTGAATATTGGACCTAGTAATATTTCAAATTCTGGCACATTAATTATGTTTCTCCACGAATTTATGTCAATTGATTTTTTAATTAAATTGGTCAATTTAATACGGCTACATTTTGAAATAACTTTACAGCTTTCCTTATCTATATGATAGCTGATTCCTTTTGAACACCTAGCCTAGTCCGATCTCCAAAATGTGGTCATATTCATATTCTGAAGAGTTTTCTCCTATTCTTATCTTCGTTGGACGCGTGGTCTCTCTGACCTTTGTAAAATTACACTTAGATTCTGTTTTTTGTACTGTTTGTGTAAGATTACATTCATTACATTTATTATCTGCAGCAATGCTTGATTAATACTGACAAATATATATAATCAAAATTCTGCAGTAAAACTTTAATTCGATATCATGTCTACAAGTAGCATGGTGTTTGTTAGACAGTGACAGATCGCGGAGGCTAGTTGAAACATTATCTTGTAAAAGATGCTACATAGGCTCTACCAAAAGTAAATTATACTAAATCACAAGTTTGTTTATAACTGGAAATTGCACGTAGTATGTGGCAGAAGTGGCGCAGTGGATGGAAGTCAAGACTCATAAGTAAATGTGACTCAGTTAGAGCTCCGTTGGCCACAATTTCTGCAGATTACTTCAAGAGTTTCCAATAAAGAACGAAACCTGTCTACTTGATGAATTGCCTTCGCTACTGTAGACATTGCTAATTGTATACTGACAAAAAAATATATAGTGTATTTTTTTAATTAAGAAGAAAAAACGACACACTAATAACAAAGTGGATAATGACCATTTATTCCCCGATTACTTAACTTCGCTTTACAATCTTTCATTTATATACATTCTGGGTTTTCATCTGATTATGTGGGTGGCAACAAATCTTACTCGGTTTAAATTCTATTTCTTGTTTTGGCTGATAGGTAAGTCTGAATGCGTTTCTGTCTGTGTGTGCGCCTGTTTACATGCAAAGGCTTTTCTCGCTGTATTGTAAAGTGATGTCTGAGATCTGGTCATTATTTGATTCATGGCTTGAGAATTAACCATCTTTTCGCTCTGTTGACTGTTACGTGTACGACTGCTATATTGCCGCGTGTAGTCTTTCGTTTCACCATTTTGTGCAATTTTGTATTCTTCACTTGGAAGCAGCGCAAGTGCGAATTGCAGTGTTGAACGCTTATATTGTTTGGAAATTTCTGTCACCGTATGTGCATCTGCATTTTTAATCTCAAGTTGGTTGCCAATCCAATTGAATGTTTAACAATAATTGATTGCGCGTGTGGTGGTAACAATTCTTTATATCAAGTTTGCGAGCTTGAAGTAAACACTAATCCCATTGTATATAACCAGTCGTCGAACAACACAAAAAAACTACCGCCAGCCACAACGCACTGACGCGTTTCGACCTTCCATGAACATCACCAGAATAAGACGGCAAACTGACAATCGAGGATCAAACCGCATTGAATATATATAGAAGTCAAATTTAGATATGCGGCTCTCACTTCTAGCAGACTCGCATACAGTGAACTTGACTGGAAATGTCGGCTGCAAAATTTCTATGCAGTCACGAACATTAACTGTTTGTAGCTTTCGCCACTTATACATATATAGGCAGTACAATTTAACAATAATTGATTGTGCGGGTGGTGGTAAAAATTCTTTAAATCAAGTTTGCGAGCTTGAAGTAAACACCAATCACATTGTATTTAACGAGTCGTACTCTGATGATGATCATGGAAGGTCGATAGGCTTCAGTGCGTTGCGACTGGCGGTAGTTTTGTTATGTTGTTCAACGACTGGTTAAATACAATGGGATTGGTGTTTACTTCAAGTTCGTAAACTGGATGTAAGGAATTGTTACCACCACCCGTGCAATCAATTTTTGGTAAATTATATTGCCTTTATATATGTATATGTGGCAAAAGCTACAAACAGTTAATGTTCGTGACTGCATAGAAATTGTGCAGCTGACATTTCCAGTCAAGTTCAATGTATGCGAGTCTGCTAGAAGTGAGAGCCGCATATCTAAATTTGATTCCCATATATATTCAATGCAGTTTGATCCGCGATAGTCAGTCTGCCGTCGTACTTTGTTGACGATTGACTGTTTGTTGAGTATTGTCGAGGGCGTGTTCGGTCCTTGTACAATAGAATAGGATACCAGTCTACAGTACGGACATGTTCTGCTTATTTGTCAGAAGATTAAGGAGTAAAACTTAAAAGTTATTGGTTGCACACAGGGTGATAATAATTATTCGAATAAAGTTTGCGAGCTTGATACAAAACATAGCCAAATGGAATCCATATACACATAATGGCATATTTTGACCTTCTATGATCATCATCAGAGCGCAACGCCATTGAATATATATGGAAAAAATGATATGCGTTTTTCCTCCCTGTTAGTCTCGCTTATCTTGTATTTGAGTATGCGTTTCAGCTATACAATTTCTATGCACCTGCATCTCCACTTTAGCTAATTAATGCGCTTTTTAGGCGCATATAGAAACGATTTTAAGAGCACTAAATTATACACAGTTGACAAAATGGGGGAAATGTCCTAAATTACAGGACGCATTCATTATCATAATCAAACATCAATCAAATGGATTTCCATCTAAATTTCCGATCAGAAATTGAAAATGTGTGTAACAAACTTCATCCTCTGCTAAATAATCAGAAGTAGTAAATTCATGATTCGAGTATGAACTCGCAATTTTTCGCGTGCATGTTTGTGCCTCAGATTGTGCGTTTCTAGCTTCCTGTGTTTTTTGCATAAAATATGCATTTATTCCAATTTGGTTCTTCTCACTTTCCAAAATTCAATATATAAAGTACCAGATAATTCGGTCAAGTTGAGTTCTAATTAAAAAAATGGCTTTTTTTAATTTCTATATATACACGTTTACATACAATTTATGTTTACATACACTAGTTTTTTTCTCGGTTAAAATAAAACATACACGAAAGTGACTGAGCTGAAATTTAAACCTGACCTTAGCGTTAATTATTTAACTAAAATGACTCAGCTTAATAATATTGGTCAATTAACTTTAACTTTATTTACTCAGTAGTCTTGGCAACATAGCGCAACTTCGCTACACATGCATTGAACCACATACTGTTGCATATGTATACATAAATGTTTATTTTTATATATTTATGATTACGTAAATTTATGTGTAGACATGTGTACTGAATCTTAAAATTGGCTAAATGATAATCGAAAATTGACTAGCGCGAATTACATCAAAATGGGTGTATAAATGAGTTAGTTTACTTGCATAAAACAAGTTATGCTTGCTACGTTTTCTTAAATTGAAGTGACTTGGTGAAACCTCTGATGACGATGTGTCCGTAAGTGTGAAATCGATACGTCAAGCCGATTATTCATAGCTTCAAAATTAACAGACATCCGTTCAAAACAAAAAATGAAGCAGAGCAAATAAAAACTTCGTTTAAACGACTTTAACAAACAAAATCAGTCATTTTCTAGAAGGACGCAAATCTCCCACATTCTTTACTCGACGTAATGTAGATTTGGTTGCGATTGTGTTTTTTACGTTTTCCTTTATTCTGAAATATTGTTCGATATCCCTTTTACAGTAAGATTACAAATTATATCTCGAAACGTTGCGATAAGTGATAATACAGGGCTACAGAAGAAATTAACGATGCATAATGAATCTTAGAAAAAAACAAGGTCATCGAAGGACTGAATTAAATCAATTAGTTTTTCGTGTTGTACTTCAATTTTAACATGACTATTCAAATGCGAAAATGTCATTTACCATTTAAACATTTTTCTGAACGTGTGTATGTACATCAACGACATAAACCACGGAATGTTGTTGTGAAAAAAACTTTTTTCAGTATATCTTACCTCTTTTAACACCCATTAATTTACTGAACAGTAAGGCAACAAACATGATAAGTTTAAAAAATAGAATATTTTCAAATTTGTATTTAAGCACGGCCAGGACGTTTCTATAGATATTGAACATAAAGTTACCATACCGTTAGGCATGCTCATCAGGCAAAAAATTGGAGCTTTACTTTTTTTGGGAATTACACCTAGGTCACAAATTTTTTTTAATCGATAGCACTCCAATTATTTAGGAAACTGATAAGTGTGCATTTGCCTAAATTATAGAAAATTATATACTATTATCATTTCTATTTTAGGTTATCATGTCGTGTACAAAAGGTAGACTTAGTCATTGTAAGGCAGCAGTAAATCACTCAGAAAATTACGTAGCAATGTATGCACCAACTTCTTTGTATTTTTCTTATTATTTGCGCTACGAGTGAAAATAAAGAATTCCTTCTACAAGTAGGTACAAAATAATTATATTACGGCCATTCCCCTTTTGGTGCTATTTGTCCGAAGCACCTACCCTACTTGCAGCTAGCTTTTCTTCCGCATTTTGCTTGACAGCACTCGAAGGCTGGTAAAATCTTGAATCCTTTATATTTCCAGGTGCACAGTTGATGATTGGCATTGATTGATGGGTTCTTACTTGTCGCCTTAACATGATGCCGCCCACGAGCTGCTCTGATATATACACATATATACATGTTAACAGTATGAACTACACAAAAATGAGATAGTAGATGAAGCGCTTTAAATTTAACCTTTTTGTCCATATTAGGCACTTATCTTATACTTACTAGATTTACTGCTGCTGGGACTCGCACCAGAGCACGTTTTTTTCGGGGTCTTAAACTAATTTACTTTTCCACTCAAGCAGAGCACTGCATACAATTCCCTATGTGGTATCCATTTCAACCTAACGTTCCATCCGATCTTTCACTAAACTGTCATTATATACCTGAAACCATGCCAACTGTGAAAGTGGTATTAAATTAAATCTCAATGACAAAATTTTATTTTGCATATTTTGGCAGCAGGAACTAAACAAAGCATAGGATACCAAAAGAAAATCATCAAGTAGAGACCTATCGGCCTTACTGGACACTCATTAAGTACTTGCCAGAATTACCGACGTAATGGGTGCCAAATAAGTGCAAAACTAGTCTACAAAAAGATTTTCATTTTATACCATGTACAACATGTATTGCATATAAGAAATAATATATATATACACACACGTATATATATATATATATATATATATATATATATATATATATAAACGTGTTTCCATTAAACCTGGTTCTTTGAAATTCAAAAGTGAAACACGCCAAATTATGTCCATTATACAATTTTTTTTTCCATTTAATTCAATTAGAACTTTGAAAGTTACATCTCCCCATAAAAGACAATCCTAAATTACACATATACATTTTTTTTAAATTGATTTATATATTTTTTGTATATGCTTCTACATCCTTATCCCTAAGTTTCCATTCGGAGCCGGACAACGCTTTTGGTGAATTTAATCGCATTAAATGATAAAATTGACATTATATTGGGTTACTTGTTGACAAAACTGTATCCCTAATTGTTAACATAAAAGAAGCCGTTAATAAATGATAACATCAGTCTTTTTCAAATGGTTTACTGATTAAGACAACGTAGAGAAAAAATTCCTCAAAACAGAAAAATTCAAATTTTTATTTTCATTAACGTATTGCAGTAAAATCCCGAAAAAGTGCTTTTTCATCATTTTGTGTAATTTCTAGTTTGTTTGAATGTTTATAGACTAACTAGCCACTGTTAAAATTTTGCAAACAAATAAATTGCTATCGTAAATTGGTATTATCATGAATCCTAGGAATTGCACGCCGCACTACACGGAATTTTGTGAAATTCAGCTCTTATACACATGACATCTAGAGATAGTTACCAAAAAGGCGCCTGGGGATATTTATTCCTAGTTACCGAAATAGAACACATGTACAAGTATTCATCGTGGATTTGAAGCTTTCTTTGCTGGTCTTTTACCAAAATACAACAGCGTGCTCCTAGATCTAGTTTAGTTTAATCAGTGAACCAACTCAAATGCTTTTGGCCTCTTAAATACGACAGAAAATCACCTTCATGAAGCTGCATGGGTTCTACGCGAATGTCTCTACAGAATATTTCCATAAACTTACATTCTTCTGATAACTGATCTTTATTTACAACTGAAATTTTATCAATTTGCATCAAAATGTTTATGATAGGAAAACTTGAGTAGGCCTCAGTTTGCCCAAAGACAATGAAAGCGCCTTAACTGTTTCTAAATGGAGAGATATCATCAAGCTAGTCTAAATGCTTGGAAGACAGTTGACTGCCAGCCACACAATGGTTGATGACCAATAAAAGCCCAACAGAGCTTATGCATTTGAAGTCGCATATAACACTAAAGACTTTTTTTCGATTGTTTAATAAGATCGAACCTATATGTATCGGTTATGCTAAGAATGAAGTACAGGCGCCTCTAGTTTATTAAGCAAAGCTCTTTAATAATCTCTTCAACCTCATTTACTCAGAATGGCTTGGTAAGTGCTGATGGCAATACATCTGTTTTTAATTAAAATAAAAAATATATATATAATACCTTAAGCAAAGTAAAGCCGCGAGAATTGATTGTTTGCCTTTTAAGTTCTTTAAGTTGTAAGGTTGGAGGTGTAAAAAATATAGACAAGCCTATTACTCTAATATAGAAGAATCAATCTTCTAATTATCAATAGAAGAGTGTCGTTTTTGTACCAATCACATAAATGATGATAAAAAACCTTCGCTAATTAACATGGTCTCATTTGGCTCTATTTTCTGTCAACAGTAGTTATTATTATAATCAAGGTTGCGGTCTTGATATAAACACCTGACCCATTAATTACTTACATATGTCAGTATAAACTAAGAATTGTATAGTGTAGAAAAGGCAATTCATCCAGTAGACCGGTTTCGTCCTTATAGGGAACTCATCAAGTACTGGCCAGAATTTGCCGCGGACAGGATACGAACCTGGGCACGTCTGCTTCGGAATCTGGTGCTCTAACCACTGAGCTATCCTGCCGCACACTACACTACACACAATTTTCAGTTATATACTAACTAATGTAACTTGGTTAGTCAATTTTTCCTTTAGGTGGAGCTCATATGGCATCCATTTAGACCCAAAGTTCCAACTAACCATGCCCAATCTGTCATTACTGAACAGACACCACATTACATGGGGGAAGTGGTATTGAAATGAACATTTATATAATTAAACGAACATTGGTTGCGCGGGTGGTGATAACAATTATTATAATCAAGGTTGCGGTCTTGATATAAACACCTGACCCATTAATTACTTACATATGTCAGTATAAACTAAGAATTGTATAGTGTAGAAAAGGCAATTCATCAAGTACTGGCCAGAATTTGCCGCGGACAGGATACGAACCTGGGCACGTCTGCTTCGGAATCTGGTGCTCTAACCACTGAGCTATACTGCCGCACACTACACTACACACAATTTTCAGTTATATACTAACTAATGTAACTTGGTTATTCATTAGCCTCAGAAGGATTTTTAAAGGACATGCTAAATAAGCTAGGTCTAATTTGACGGTGTTTCGATAATTTATAGTAAGTGTAGATGTAATTAATGCACTATGCTTATCCTGTGATGTGCGACCTGTATAGTTAACTCATTTTTGATGCTTTGGTAATCAAATGAACGGATTTTGAATTAGTCATTTGTAGGATATCATAGTGTGTTGTTCTTAATTATGAATTCTCGAACAATATTTTTTAACTGTTTGTTTATGGCTAATCAACCAGTTCTTGTACAAATAACGGCTTTTCTGAAGCTTTAGCAATCGCTGCTGGCGTTCTACAGGTGTATGGCGTGTTTTCCAAAATGTATGCCTTCACCAAATTTTAACTAAAAACTAAGATAAAACAGAAAAGTTATCCAATTATAGCAATCAATTAATACGTCTTCTGGAGAGTCTTGATGATGTAGGACGTATCGGCATCTACTTAAATTCCCATATCTATTATCACCGCGACATTTGCATTCGACAAGTTATGCTAATTAATTAGGAATTGCCTGTCATGTCGCTAAGTATCAAGTCAAAGATTTTAGAGACAATAATACGGGCGTGGTTGTTTTCCGCCACTGAGACATAGGAAATGCGCGAATATATATTCCACCACCTAAACAGTCTGAAAAATCGGTACAGTCGCAGGATTAAGTTTAAGTCTTAGACAGATGACGATTATTCTTTAAACCAAGTTTGCGAGCTTGAAGTAAACACTAATCCCATTGTATTTAACCAGTCGTCGAACAACATAACAAAACTACCGCCAGCCGCAACGCGCTGGCGCGTGTCGACCTTCCATGATCATCATCAGAGTACGACGCCAAACTGACTATCGAGGATCAAACCGCATTCCAATATATAGCAAATCAGAATTTAGATATGCGGCTCTCACCTCTAGCGGTCTCACATACATTGAACTTGACTGGAAATGTCGGCTGCACAATTCTATGCGGTCACGAACATTATCTGTTTGTAGCTTTCGCCACATATGCATATATAGGCAAAACAATTTAACAATAATTGTTTGCGCGGGTAATTCAGTAACAATTCTTTAAATCAAGTTCACCCGAGCTTGAGAGTAAACACCAATCCCATTGTATTTAACCAGTCGTCGAACAACATAACAAAACTACCGCCAGCCGCAACGCGCGGCCGTTTCGACCTTCGCCAGTCATCATCAGAGTACGACGGCAAACTGACTATCGAGGATCAAACCGCATTGAATATATATGGAAATTAAATTTAGATATGCGGCTCTCACCTCTAGCAGTCTCGCATACATTGAACTTGACTGGAAATGTCGGCTGCATAATTTCTATGCAGTCATGAATATTAACTGTTTGTAGCTTTCGCCACATATACATATATAAGCAAAACAATTTAACAATAATTGTTTGCGCGGGTGGTGGTAACGATTATGATGCTTTAAGCAAGATTCAGATTCGCGACCAGTTTTATCTCCTCGCTTCTGTATGTGCCATCATTAGTAAATCTATTTAAAAAATACCGTTCCCGTTGAAGATAACTGAAACATACGATTTGCGAGGATAGAGAGGCAACATTGTTGTATTTATAAAAACGCAGATAATAGGGACAAAGCACCGTATACAAAATATTAATATATGTTCATTGATTTGATTGATTACGTCTCACTTTATTCTCTGTAACGTATGGACGTTTAAATGAACGAAACCCCGAGGCAATTGAGGAGAAAATAGGATTCGATGAAATGACCTAATGGAGTCGATGCTATTAGCATATACTTTGTCGGAAAACACAAAGGGGAAGACATAGAGCTGGATTTATATATTTATGCGTATATGAGCATATATTAGCGCAAGCTAAGGTAAACGAGACATAATGCATTCCTGCTGCATAGCGGTTTTGCAGCGATCAACAAATCCAGTAAAGATAGAATAGTTTTCCCCCGAACTGCAAGACATTCTTTTAATCGCTTTTTAAAATAAACCCATATATTTTATTGAACTTTTGCACTTAATTGCACACATTTCATTGCAATGATGAAGGTTTGCAACTCCACGTGATAACAAATATTTATTCATATATTTGATATTTTAACAGAGTTTAACTGTTCTTCTTTTCTATAGTAACTCTCATTGTTTCTCCCGTATTCGCTCTAGGAATGTCCCTCAATTTATTAAATCCATTCAAAATACTTGTATTTGGTAATTCTACTTTTATTTTTTTGTTACCTGTATATGTTTTGTGCAATGTGCTTTTGTTATAATGAAAGTGTTTCATTGGGAGTTATTCATAGTCATATACAATTTGACTGACCGCTTATCGTACCAGTTGCTCATAGAACATTTACAATTGTCAACCTCATCATCAACAGATAATGGTGTATAGTGGTTAGAGCACCAGATTCCGAAGCAGATGTGCCCAGGTTCGTGTCCTATCCGCGACAAATTCTGGCCAGTACATGATGAGTCCCCAATAAGGACAAAATCGGTCTACTGGATGAATTGCCTTTTCTACACCATACAATTCTTAGTTTATACTGAATAAATGTAAGAACTTAATGGGTCATTATAGTAGATAACTGAAAGGTAAACATTTTAAGATACTGACGATAGTTTTGCTGTGTTGTTCGACGACATGTTAAATACATTGGGATTGGTATTTACTTCAAGCTCACAAACTTGAATTAAATAATTGTTACTACCACCCGCGAAATCATTGATTGTTTAATTGCTTTACCTATATATAAGCTAAAACCTGCAAAAAGTTAATTTTTGTGACTAAATAGAAATTTTGCAGCCGAAATTTATAGTTGACTACAATTTATGACGGACAACTAAAGGTGAGAGCTGCCTATCTAATTTCGCTTTCCATATATATGTACTGTGGTTTGGTCGTCACAATTCAGTTTGCAGTCGTACTCTGATGATGATCATGGAAGGTCGAAACGCGTCATTACGTGTGTTGTTTGACGACAGATTTATGTTTACTTCAAGCTCGCAAACTTGATTTAAAGAATTTTGACAGACTTTCTTGCTGTACCTTGGTCACCGGGTATCCATTTTATACCATTGTGCTTTGATTATAAAGAAGATTGTAATTAGATGTTGTGATTGAAAGAAGATTTTCTGGCTGCCTAGCGCAATAGCAACAGTTTTTTATTAGTGCGCGATTGCTTACTGATAGATTTTTTTTAATATTTAAAAGAAAGCCATTTTTCAACAAATATTTTAAGCTATATATGAATTTAGATGTAAAATAAAAGTTTATTATCATTATTAAATACTCAATGTACAGTTTCTTGAACAGCTAACATTCTTTAGTTTTATATCTGATTTCCAAATTATCAATGTTTTGCAGTACTCTGTTGATGACCATTAAAAATCTAGAACTATCAATACGTCTTTCTGATAGTATTGTTTTATATTTTGTGACTGCATATAATAAAATTTGTATGTCATTTTTTCAAGTTTCAAACTAAATTTACATTCTGCACTATTCTGTTTAACATGGTCTCGTTCTTAAACAAAAACTTGAATCGGATCAAGAACATCTGTTCATTTGCCTAACAGTCTGCATTCATTGTAAAATAACTGGAAAATGTAAAATTAATTTTTTTACCACCGATAATCTAGCTACTCTGTGACATCAAAAGTTCAATGCAAGGCGTAACAGTAAATTTAAAAAATTATAACTATGAAGTAATAAACATTACACATTATATTTGATGTAATGTGTAGTTGACTTCGACTTTCCGATTATATGGTTAGCTTGATGTAATTTAAAAAAACATTTTCCCTTTTCCTTTTTGAAAATTGTGCTCATCTCTAATAAATTGTTGTTTGGCTATTCAATTACTCAGCACTATTATTCGTTTGCTCGTTGTCGGATAAAAGGGCGTAAACGAACAAATTTATTGAGGACATATGCCATTTTATTCATCCACGCGCGCAAAAATATAAAATTAATGTCGGTTGCACGCAATGCCGCATTTCAACTTTCGATTGTCATTATCAGAGCACAAGGTCAAACTGATTAAAGACGATAAATCGCAATGCATATATCAGATAGGCAAAATCAGATCCGTTTTACACATCTTTATATTCATTGATTGTTTCCTACACACACCAAGAATGGCGTGCTTCTCGCTTTGTAGCTGGTTTTTAAACACAGAAACTACAAGCGTGTTACCATCAAGTAAACATCAAATTCACCTTTTTAAATAAGAATTTAACTAAAATATAATTTTATATACTACTCATTAGTTACAGCACAATTATAACCTGCATGTTATACTGATGCTTCACTGCTGAACACCAAAGTAATTCATAGTTATACACTGGCTGCTCCTAATGCATAAACAAAACTGAGTTAATCAGAATTCTCTCTGTTGGCTTGTTGAGTAGTAGGAATTATAAAATCACTTTAAAGCCACCAGTAGAATACGTGTCAAAAAGGAACAAAACTATTCCACCAAAATTAAGATCCAGTCTCCAATCTTATTAATTAATTTACTGGAGTTAATAAAATGGTATTAGTGCTTATCTCTGGTACGCAAACTTTCTTTATAGAATGGCAATCATAATTTACATATTAAATGATTGTGAAAATGTTAAAGTTTTTAAGGTAGAATGCTGTTACAAATTTCCAAAATGTAAAATTTACAGTATTGTATTTCGTGGTTAATTGAAAAACACTAACTTTTCTCGCTGTATACAGAGGTGAATATTCTGTAAATACGTAAGCCGCCAAATCTGCACGTCAAACTTCCAGCATAAAATGTACAAATTCTAATTTGATGGTACGAATTCAGAATCCAGATATAATCAATTAAGTAGTAATTATACACTACTTAATTGATCGTATTGATAGTATTCCAGCGTAGAAATAAATTTTCACTAGTACAGCTTAAGCACATTATTTTCACTAACGCTTAATTTTTCCTGGATGAACTAGCTTTCTTCGGAAATTCAAGCACTTTTCTGATCTCCATGTATATATTATTGAGATTTATAAAAAATACTCATCTGATAAGTGTATGCTATGTAATGCTATGAGTAGTTATGATTTTTATATTTTCGCAAAATTCAAATATGGCGGATACTGCTTATATAAATTTGGGTCAAAATTTAATAAAATCTTTCATATTATGAATAAAATAAATTATACATGCACACTTAGTATTTTTTACCAGTTTGCTATTTGAATGACGTCAATTCCTATTATTGATATTTCTAAATATATGCCAAATAAACAAAAGGTAACCACTTAAAGCATTTAGGAACAAATACATGTTTAATTGTTCAGTTGTGTATTCTGCGCATTGTAATATTTATGTATAGATCCATTTGGAGAAAATAAACAAACACACACAAATATATATATATATATATATATATATATATATGTGTGTGTAAAAGAAAGTTGACTATGCGTAATATGTAAGGCTCGCCTTATGCTTTGTATGGTGAAAAGTCTAATATTACGTCATGCACCTCGCTTTTGTTTTCAAAAGCGAAATGTGTTTGTTCATGAAAATGTCAACTACTTGTAGTTTTTATTAAAAGTTATCTATTTTTATAAAACTGATAATAATATTAAAATAAGACTGGTCTTAGTAAAAATTGGTAAAACGCAAATACAACCGTATCAATATTAGTTTTTTTAAATTGAAACTGGTACAGTAATCAACCAGCCAAAAACACTAGTAACATCAACACATAAAATGACAGTCTGTTGCAAAAACAAAGTGCATGGACTTAGGAGCACCAATCAATAGACAGACATAAAGCACAGTTAAAAATTTTTGTAACAATCAGCATCATATTATGCAAAATGGTTCATAGTCCAGTTCTTTATACATGGAAATTGTTAAATTTGCACTGGCAGCTCATCCTGCAATCAAAAATAAACAAATGACAACCAGTTTTTTTAATTAGACAATACTGTACAGTTTATGATATAACAAGTGCATATTATTTTTATAAAATTGTTTCCTTATTTCTGCTGCTGACGAATTCAAGCCTTTTAGTAATGAAATATTATTTAACAATTGTACCAAAGTAAAGTTATGATATATATATATATATATATACATTCGTTATCTCTTCAGGTGGATCTACATATATATATATATATATATATATATAATACGGCCCCGAGAAGTTCATATTATGTAGGCTCTTCATAGGTACATTTACACATCTACATTTATAAATCTATATTTTTAGTGTAACATTAAATTATATTAGTGCTCAATTTGTTAAGTTAATAATAATGTTCAATTTAGCCTGTAATGAAATTTTTCTAGAATAGACTTTTTTACGTTTGTTTATTTTCCCACAAATTTTTACAATTTTACTTGTGGACAGACGTGTTTAAATTAAGCTTTATAGGGGAATTATTTGTGCTTTTCATTTTCATATCGGTCGCTTCATTTTGGACGCCTATTTTAACAGTATTTATTGTTTATATATTTGCGCACTCATAGGGTACAAAATTTTTAGATTTTGATATACATAATTATTGATCAAGCTGACATCATTGTAAATTGAATAATTTTGAAATAGTGATCATTCTATTTCTTTTACACATCACTTTTGTTTATTTTTAGTCATAAATAAACAGTATACGGGTGGGCTACGTTCGTATTATCATGCTTTAGCATTGACCGCAATCCGAGTAGCAGAATTCGGCTATATATATATATATATATATATATATATATATATATATATATATATATATATATACAGTATATATATACAATAAAGAAAAATGCTCACATTCATTAGATAGAAGAGAGTTCTTTTTAAATATTTTAGTAAAATCTTGATAGAAACATTTCGCATAGGCTTAACTATACAACAATTGAAATTTCACCATGTGTATATATGGTTTTCCAATATAATCAATGAAAGTTTGTTTAGGTAGTATTATAAATGTCACATGTGTTGATGGTTTGAGCCTTGCAGTGGCAAGTTATTACTTATGTATGTTTTTGGAACTTGTTATCTACATTTACGACATCTGCTTATTCGTTTAATGTCAGTTAGTTACCTACCTGGGCTTAGAATATCGTCTGTTTCAGAAATGTGTGCAGATTTGTTCTTCATGCATATTTTTGTCTGATTATTCATCTTGGCAATTCATTCCCCGTGCGTTTGTGTTTTGTGGTAATCGTGCAGGTTTTACTTCTTGTCAAACTCGTTTTCTTGTCTTAGTTTTCGGAAATTCTGTTTCTTAACTGTTTCGTTGTCCATCTGACTACTTTTTGCCATTTTTTGCTAATTTAACATTTAATGACCTTTGTACAGATGTAGTTCGTCGGGTTTGCTAAATAGAAGTCCTGATTTATTTGCGGCTAATCAAATGCTGTATTATGTTGATGAAATTTTTAAACATTCAGCCAGCGTTATTTTTGCTTGATATACAATACTTCATAAAAGTTATAGAAGCTTTAGACATTGTTTTTTGAAATATAAAGATTTTATTTGTGCTCACGTTGTGCCCTGTTTTGATGGTATGTTCGGTTATGCGGGTGGTGTTACTCTTCTCAACTTTTAAGGTAGGGGTTAATGGATTCTACTGATTAGCTGCATTTGGTTCTTCCAGTATATGTGCTACCGCCTAAACAATCTTAGATTTGATTTTTAAATCAAATTGTAGTTGAGCTAATCTTGTATTGATACGCTTTTATCAGTAATAGCATTCAACATATCTTCAAAAATTACAAACACCAGATATACATACATAAATATATCCAGATTGTTGTTATTATAAATGATTATTTTGGAATTACAGCTGTTAAAATATTCATATTACCAATTTTGTTATGAATATATAGCGCTTTGCGAGATATAGAACAAATTTCTCTTGCATGTACTGCACATATTTCTATAAGTGAGGAGTTTGTCCATATTCACAAGAAGCAAAATTAAGAGAAAATTAAAACCGTGGACATGTGGAATTGAGTAACGTCTAATTAATTAGTTGTGCCGTCTTCATTTATGGATCAATGCCCATGAATGCGTTTTTATGTTTATGTAAATCTGCTTGCTATATGGTGCTTAGAACGCTTCATAAATCGCTAACTCATTTATGCTAATGCATTTAGTAGTATCCTAAATGCAATCTCTTGTTTCATTAATATGTGGTACAATTTCAGACGTGCATTCGCCATTTGAATTTACACAGACATTGAAATTGTTATATTCTTTCAATCTCGATATTAACCGCCTATTTAATGCTTATACGTAGCTTTACCAACAACTTATGCATCTAAATTGAATAACATTATTTGAGGTTGACATTAACAGCAGTTTTTCTTCTATTTCCGGTAAAGGTAAACTTACATCTTCGTAAGAATATATTCTTTTGTATTTAATTGAGGATTAATTTAAAAAGTTATTTTTCATTTCTCTGGAAAATTTTCTTGTAGTCATTGTTTTTTTGGAATTCTTTTATGCCTATTCATTGCTACATAACTTGATTTGCTTGTTTCTATCGGCCGATTACTCGAATTTTAATTTTATAGCAGCAAATAAGAATGCAAACAAATGCATCTACATTGATTAAAGTCTTCTTCGATCCTTTGATTAAAATAGAATCTCTTTACAGTTAAGCGTTTACAAAGTTTACTCTATCCTATTTGGTTTTAATAGTAGTAGACAGATTTTGGAAAGCATATTTAAAATTTTTATTTTTTAAGAAATTAGTAGATTTTTGCTACTTCAACAATGGATTCAGCTATTAGAAATTGTTCACGTTATTTATTTTTAATATTTAACCTAAATTAAGTTTCATAGTAACTAAATCATGGGCAGAAATAAAAGGAAGCGTTTTCAAATCGTAGAAGTAGTTCATTTATACTCTTCCTGCTTGCGTGATTCAGTTAAATCACTTCCCTGTATATGCAGAATCTGTGAAAAGGCTTCCCAGGATATTTCACTTTACATTTCCCCAAATTTCTGGACCAGATGTACGGCCATTATTTGGAATATTTTGGAGTCCGATTGAAGTCGTTAATATACATAAAATGCATGTTATAAGGTATATCATTCCGATCCTAAAGTGCATAAAATTTTGCTCAGTCATTCAAGCTTAATGAAGAAAATTTATTTAAATTACGCAATTCTATACAATGCAAAACACCTTGACATATTATGCAAACAATACATTTCTAAAACCTTTTAAGGTTTTAAGCTATTATTAGTTTCTATATAAGAACTAAGTTTGCCTAGCTTGGAAATATTCAACTAATATTGGTTATCAGTTAAATAAATGACTGTTAATTTGACTATTTAAATAAGTAATATGGTGTTAAATTATTATCCATTCGGACACAATAGCAAAAGAGTCAATCACACGAACTAGCACGTTTCTATTTCCAATGCATGCATCAATGAATGTCAGAAAATTGATTATCGAGGATCATATTGCAAATTATAAATAGAATAATTTTAAGTCCAGTCATTTACTCGACCAATGCAAAAGGCAGCCTAATACAAACTGATGATTTTTACGAAAAAATGCCTGCTAAATATAAACATAAAGGACGAACTTCTGCAATCGAACAATCCATCATTGATTTTTCTACAAATAAAAGCAATGCTCAAGGTGTCATGTAAGTAGGACTGGCCGACTATTAAAGAAGCAGTTTCAAAAGTATTTTAATTAAACTCAACTAAGGAAAGGCAAAATTCTTATGCGATAGCCAAGCATAATGATTATAATAGCCACACTCCAAACCTCGCGGATTTCCAGATTTTTTTAATGCAAAAACCAAATGTAAGTTACGCATTGCTGAAGTAGTCAAATGCAGCATCCTCTCAGAGCATCTAAATAAATTAAATAAATTTTTATACAGATTGTATCTAAACTAATTAATTGCTTGAATCTGTATGTATGCCCTTGCATGAGCGGTTACGTTACCTGATCATTGTTTTTATGTATGCATTTAGCCCAGCTAACCCACGCTTCCTTTTCAAAATTTTCTATATTGTCTACTAGATATTGCAGTCCAATTAAACGGTGTCGGAAAATAGTCTGTTTTTAACCGTTTTTGATATGTTGATTAATAATAAATTTTAAATCAAAGAGTAATGGTATTCTCTTCGTAAATTTCATATTTTCGTTTTTTTCTGAATCAACTCAAATTTAGGTCCTGTATCAAAATATTCAATCATAATATTTCGGGACATTCTTCCCATTTTCTTTATCAACGACAAATTTATTACACTACAAAATTGGTGAGAAATAAAGCAGGAGTTAAATTTCATTTAAACGGCTTTCTTTATTCTTAATGAAAAATCTAATATTATTCACTTACTCTGCAATAGATAACCATGCGTCTTCCCCTTTTACTGTATTAGTGATTATTGTTTGTATTTTAAATTTTAAACTTAATTATATGGGTATTGTTCATAAATCATTAATTTCTCCTACATATGCTGAAACATATGTTTCCATAGGTTTAATGAATGATTTAGAAAGCCGAACTTTCCTATATTTCGATGAATTGTAGATCTTATAAACGTAGAAATTATTCTATTTAAATAAACTGAATATAGGGTTTGCAAGGAAAATTCTTTAATGACAGATTTGGAACACATTGAATATTAATAAATTTTTTTAGAGAATCAAAGTCCTACTTTACACTTATAAATCGAAATGGAATTGAATATGCAAAAATGTCATTTTTTTCTGATTTATTTTTAATGGACTTTAATTGCCTCGATTTTTCGGATTGTATATGTGGCACAGGGTGGCGGTTCAAAAAGCATTTTTCTACCAATTATTGTATTTAGAATAATTTTTATGAAAATTTAAAACCTTTACAATGCAAAAATTGTCAGTCTTCATTTCTTACCAAATTGAATAAATAAGTTTCTTTTATTTGAAATAAAATTAGAATCTTGAACTATAACTAGAATTGTATATTTGGGGTAATACTTCCTTAAAAGTAGCCTTAACATCAAAATAAAATTATATTGTAAAATACAGATTGTCTTTAAATTAAAAAGAATATATTAGCAAGTATGGTCGCTAATTTTCATAAATCTCTTCACACTTCATTGCTATTCACAAAACAGCAAAAAGATTGTTGTTTGCTACAAAATAGTATTAAAATATCACATGCCGACGTTAAAAATCCTCCTTTTAAGCAACTCAAACGTGAAATGTAAATTTTGGAGAATAAGAGAGGCTTAACTTATATAAAGGTAGATCTGACAAATGTTAAAAGTGTCTTTAAAACGAAATAGATACAGAGATTAAATATATAGACTTACGGAACAGTTTTCACTATACTGGGGTATCAATTTAATTTTCTTATTCAGACAATTAAATTTTAAAATTCGAACTGCCAAAGAAAACTGTAATTTGTGTCTTCCTACTTCAACACTTAATAATTTAAACGAGACCATATTCGGATTTTTTTAATCGTATTATATATCGTAATTATATATATATATATATATATATATATATATATATATATATTATATACATTTTAGAGAACAAGGAATTTTTACCTGCAGGCTTGCTAATAATATGTGGAGTAATTGCACATTATTCCCATCTAGTCTTTTCTGTGACACTTCCTGACCGGGTTCAGATGCACGCCTGTACACCGAATTAAATCTAATATATTTTTCAAGTTAATTAATCCTCCAAACCATAAAAATTGCAAAACCAAAGTCGTAACAAAGATTCAAAGGTTACAAAAGACAAACAGCAAATACATTTCCCAACTCTACCTTTTACAGCTTCTGACTCATTAGAAAATTCATTTTTAATCGGGTTCCAAGACGCATATTCCAAAATAAATCTCATCTAAAAAATATATATTGTAGTTCTTATAAATGAATCTTCCATTCAGGCTTCATTAAATTTGTACTCATATCATTAATATTCTATGCTTTGCTGCTCAGAGATTATTATCTAGTACTTGGCAATAAAGGCAATAATAAAATCATCAGTGAATTTTCCTGATTTAACTATATTAGATCGTATTTGATATAGATGTGAAAATAATTTTGAATAATTTAGGAACATAGCTCAAGCTCTGTTGGAAGCCGAATGTGACATGCAACATTCTAGATTTCAAATATATTAACCTGAATTATCATATATCTATTGTATAGATTAAAAATATCAACAGACTTAAAATATATTTTCACTTTTATTGAACTTACTACGTCCATAATAGCTTTAAAATAGATTGAATCAAACGCTTTTGAGATATAAATGAATATTATTAATGCATCAAAGTTTTAGCATCAAGAGCTATGATATGATTTTAAAGGATATAATATTCGTTCTGGTTAAGTCACCTCTTCTTAATCCACATTGACATTTATCTATGTCTACAAGTAAAACTGAATCAAGATGTTCTAATATTAAATGCTAATGTACCTTCAATATGAAAGGTATCGTAGATAGTAAAAAATAATCATTAGCAGCAGTCAGTTTTTTTTAATTTAGACAAAACTATTACCGTGATAATTTTGGCCTGAATAACAACAGATGACCGTGTCGACATCAGCTTTTAATAAATCCAGAATTGCGTTTACGGCACGGAAAATGTAACAATGCTTTATTTAATTCCATCAACATATAACGGATCGAATGACCCATATGGTGTATGTCCATCGAAATATAATTAAACACATCTAGCTTTAATCAGACCTGCCGAACCAGAATCAAATGACAAGTTAAATGATGGTGGATTTAAATTGGACCTTGTCTTATTCTCTATTACTGTAAAAGGAATTATGAACTACTGAAAGGTAGCTCTTGACAACACAGAGACTCTCGTAATTGCAATTTTGTCGGTTCTGACGACAAAGTAGCGCAGCATATACATTGTTGTGACTAGTTCAGAGAGTACTTCATCGTTGAGAAACCACGACTGACCACTTGCGCAAATGACCAATAAGAGATTTAATTTAAATCAAGGTTTCCAGCTTGATATGAACACAAATTCTCGTATATATATATATATATATACATTTTTCATTATAAACTGATCATCGTATAACGCAAAAAATACAATTCATTCAGTATAACCGTTTCATCCCTATTAAGATCACGACGTACTGTACAGAATTTTCCGTAGACAGACCTCGAACCTGGATGCGTCTGCTTCGGAGTCTGTGACTTTAACTATTGAGGTTCATCTGCCGCACGCTACACACAATTTGCAGTTATATACTTACTCATGTTTTTCGTTAACCTTTCATCAGGTGGAGCCTATATGCCATCTCTTTAGATCGAAAGTTCACATTAGCCACCCCAAACCTCTCATTCTAGATAGGAAACCACGCTACCTGAAGAAGTGATTTTGAATTAAACAACGTTATAGTTAAACGAAGGTTGATCGCGAAGCATCGTATAGTGTAGAAATGGTAATTCATCCAGTAGGCTGGTTTAAATGTTATTGGAAAATATTCAACGACAGATTTTGCGTGGTTAGATGGGTCTTCAGGTCAAAAGAGATACCTTATCAGCTCTATTTGATGAATAGGCTTTTAAAACGTTCTTAAGTTAGTATATAACTGCGTGCGGCAGAGTGGCCCGGTGGTAAGAATCACATACTCCGAAGCCGATGAATCCAGGTTCGAGACTTGTTCGTGACAAATTCTAGACATTACTTCAAGAATTCTCGAAAACTTCGAAACCGGTACTGGATAAATGCATTGCAGGTTGATTCGCACTAGTCAGTTTGCCGCCGTGCTCTGATGATGATCATGGAAGTTCGAAATCCATCAGTATATCTGGCAGTAATTTTGCTATATGTGCGACTGATTAAACACATTAGAACGTGTTTATTCCAAGCTTGCAAACTTGATTTAAATAACTATTATCACCTCCTGTGCAATCAATGATTGTTTAATTGGATTACCTATATATGTCACAAAGTGTAAAATATTAATGTTCGTAACTGCATAGAAATTGTGAAGGCTAAATTTCCAATAGCACAATACATGTGAGATTAATAATGGTGAGAGCCCCATATATAATTTTATTCTTTTTAAATGCATAACGGTTTGATCCTCGCAAGTGCGATCCCGCTGTGCTCTGATAATTGTCATGGATAGTTGTAACGCGTCAATACATATTACTGACTGTAGTTTTGCTATGTTACGCGACTGGTTAAATACAATAGAATTGGTGTTTATACGAAGCTGGCAAATTGATTTAAATAAATGTGGTTGTATATAACCTCAGATTATATGTACCATGGTATAAGTTGACCGAGTAGTTAGAGTCATAGATTCTGAAACGGACATGCTCAGGTTCGAGCCTTGTCCACAACAAATTCTGAACAAGACTTGTATCGTTATTAATAAGGATGAAACCCATCTACTGGAAGAAGTTCCTTTTTCTAAATTATATGATGCTTAGTATATACTGACAAATATATATGTATATATTGGGATTGTTGTTTATATCAAGCTCAAAACCTTGAATTAAATAAATTTTATAACCGTCTGCGCAATCACATATTGCTTATTTATATAATTGTTAAATTCAAAGACATTTATCCAAGTAACAGTTTTTCTGCTCAATAATGACAGATGTCGAATGGATAGTTGGAATTTTAAGTGTACGGAGACGCCATTTAAACTCCACCTGACAGAGAGGCTATCCAACAGACACGAGTTATTATATAACTGAAAATTGTGTGTAGCGTGCGGAATAGTGGCTCAGTGGTTAGAGTCATAGATTCCGAAGAAGGTACGCCAGGTTCGAGCCCTGTCCACGCTAAATTCTGAACAGTTCTTGAAGAGTTACAAATGAGAACGGAACTGGTCTACTGGATGAATCACCATGTCTACATTTTAAGATGAATAGTTTATAGTGCCAAATTTATATATGATGGGTTTTTGTGGCTTTAGCAAGTTCGCAACCCTGATTTAAATAATTAATACTACCGGCCACACAATCAATAATTATTTGACTCTAAACTGTCTGTTATTATTGAATTGGCTGAGAAAAGCCAACCTATAAGTGTCGATATTTAGCCAATAAGAAACCGTCGCACATTGAACTCTCATCAAATAGCAAGCTCTAAACTGTCGAAATATCTGAATTTATTGTAATAAGAGAGATAGCTGGCAAAGTCAACGTTTTATAAATAGCAAAAGCAAATATATTAACGTGAAGAAATGGATCTATTTGGACATATGCCAAAAAACACGAGTAGATAAATTCTTGCATTATATCTATATGCTTATGCCATTACTCATATATACTGTTGTGCATAATGTGACTTCTATAGTAAATTATAAACGCTTAAATTTATAATTATATATGAATATATTTATTTATTTATATTGATTCTGATATTTATGGTAGTGTTTTACTATATATGTTTTGGCAGTATGAAATTAAAAAAACATACTCCATCAAATACATTTCATCAAGTAGATCGGTTTCGTCTTTATTGGAAACTTATCAAGTACTTGCCAGAATCATCTCGCCTGGAGACTTAAACGGGAGCATTTGTTTGGGAATCTTGCAACTCATTGACTCGGCCACCAAAACTGCACACTTGACACTGTTTTTCGATCATATACCAACTTAGGTTTTGGTCAGACTTTCCTTAAGACTGAGCATATTGAACAACGTTTCTGGTACTATCCCCGCCCGATTTATTATTGTAGAAAGAACACCATGCCACCTCTGAAATTTATTATAGTTTAAGCGTTTATAGCATGATTTAATATTACATACATCAACATAAGCTTAGCATTGCATATGGTTGCAAATTCAATTCATTAAATATGCCAGTTTCGACCTTGCTTAAACAAAATTGCCGTGATACATTTGCTTCGAAGTCTTGCAACTCGAGCAATACGCCAGTTAAGCCGCAAAATCCATGCGATTTTCCGCTATAATCCGATTTATTTGCTTTGGTAAGTGTTTTCTTCGTTTGAATTCTAGTCTCTAGAATTTTCAACAAAATTCCTAGTAGCCAACCCCGCTCTATAGATTTAATATTTTTAATATATAGAAATAAGATTTTGTTCGTAGATTTTGATAAATTGATTGACATGTACGTAGTCTGCACACTTATTTAGCGTTATCTTATAAAATAACGAATTTATTTGTTTCATTCATCACAATATTTACTTTATAGGTCAATTCAAGCAATGTTAAAATAGGGTTGATATTCAGCGGTATAGCACTCGTTCAATATTGTACCTAATTTCTTCGTTCGAATAACAATAATAAAACGTTTTCATATGTCTTGAAATATTTATTTTCCCAATTATAAGTTGTTTTTTTATTTTATTTATTTAACTTATGATTTGATGTTGCTTCACTCATTAAGGGCTGTCCCTGGTTTATTTTAAATATGCTGATTCTGTCAAGTCATATAAGAAATTGCTAAATGATGGAAATGAAATTTATTATTTGGCATGGCACGAAATGTGCGTTTATACACGGAATTAGACGCTTCCTCATTTCTAAATTTCGATAGGCGATCTGTTTACGCGCTGCTTGGCAGCTCCAATTAAGCAAGGTTATTAAACAATATATTCTATAAAGATGGCAGAAATCAAATTCGTTTCTAAATATATGTAATACTCTTGTATAAACTGTACTGTAAAGCTAATTAGAATACATTTGAACGTATGTATCTTTACTCTGATGTGTTTTCTTGCTTTTGCATTAGGGACAGCCTCCGGTCTCTCCATAGATGGATATCACTTGTACGGAAGTCAACCAGATGACGACCCCATTGAACAGGAAATTTCTTCCACCAATAATCAGTTTTACACGCGTCCGCATGGTGAATATTACACAACCCCTCTTCTACCACCAAGTATGTTTTCTCTAGAGTTACAGATTAATATTTTTTAACCATACATTAAATAAATATTTTAAAATTACTTTATTCAAAAAATAAATAATAATGGCGTAGGTATTTTGATACCAATTGAATATATGGTAGTTTTTTTATTTACAGAAATAATACGGTATTTAAATTGCGTACAAAAATATTGATAAAATTTAAAATCAACCAAGAATGGTTCTGCTAATTTCGAAAGGCAAGCGTATGCCTTAAAACAACAGTGGCACGATATGTCAATTTTCTTCATAAATCAATATATTACTTGAGTGGTTAAAAGTAGCATGAAGTACTTAAAACAAATTATTATATTAATATTATTATACAGAATAGATTGTCATCTTACATGATCTAGATCGGACACGCGAAATCTTTTGGTATATGAATCTAAATTTGAAGTTAGAATATATATCTCAATTTTTAACGGTTGTACTTTGTTGAAAATTTACTGTTAGCTTCATTCACTGATACGTTTGAGCATAAAATTAAATTACCATTCGTTGATGACATTAAAATCTGTGATATAAATTATAGGAATGAAAAATTGCGATTCTGGATTTATCAAGTTACTTGATTTTTCTTTCGAATAACACAGACTGAATTCTAGTTTTTTTGTTTTCTGAATATATTTCGGCGGTCATTTACGGCTGTTTTCTTCAGTTCGCCCTGTATAAAAAATTTAAAAAAAAACAAATTTGTTTCAGTAGTTTGTTTTATTAAACTTGTGATGATAAGTTAACAGAAGAAGGCGGCTGTCTATGGCCGCCGAAATATAATCAAAAAACAAAACAGCTGGAATTCAGCCTTTGCTAGTCAAAACACAGATCAGGTAATAATGATGCAACTTATTTGCCACATAATTCAGAATTGAAGTGACCAATATTGCCCTATCTTTATAAACTAATTTCTGCGACTGCGTGCTACAAAGATATTGTTTAAGAAATTGGATATCAGTTTAGGCATCGCTGTTCTATTATTAATTTGCATAAAATTTATGCTGTCAATGTCTCATTTAAACAAGTTACATCGGAAAATGATCTTCCATTTAGGCAAACGGCAAATGAGCTAATTGTCTCTTCCTATCAATATAAAATTGTCGACGAAGATTTCATGTTAAGAATTCTATGACTTGCATTAAGTGCTCCACTTGAATCGGAGGAACGTACACATTTACCTCAGAAAGCCTTCCAGCGGTCTACCACTTAGTTGCACCAAATGCACTTGTGTTATTGTTTACAAAATAATTTTGTTAGGTTGTTTGATTTATATTAAACAGAGAAATAGAAAGGAAGATATTTATTTAATTTGTAAATGTATACTTTAAATTAAAATGCGTTAGGTGAAACGACAAAATCGTTGTCACGTACAACGCTTTTAAACCCTCATGTGACATCGTCAACTTCATGGAGAGATTTGAACGAATCTGAGATGGAAAAACATTTTCCAACTGTACAAAGCTGGCTCCGTCCTGTTGGTGGAAAAACTAGTAGACAAGAAAAGCGTTATAAGGTAGGTTGCAGTATTAATTATTATTATTAATATTATTAATAATTATTATTATTTATTATTATTATTAAATATTAATTTCGGCCATAGCAAAATTATCTATGCCATTAAAAATCGAGCTATTTCTTTCATCATATTTGTCACCACCAAAATATATAACCACATTATGTCGGAGCCATTTTCTGCTCTCTTATTAAGATTTGCATAATATTTATCCAATGTAGGAAATCCGATTTAGCAACTTCACTTAAAATTTGAATAGCAAAGTGTTGATATTAATGCATGCAAGTACAGATAACCATTAATTACCCAAATGTATTAATGGTCAAATGCACAATTAATAGAAAAATTTAGATTTATAATAATAAAAGGGCAAAGATGCAAAAGAGAAATTATAAAATAAAACCAAAAGAGTTCAGTATGAACTGAAACATCCGCTTATACGAGATTTATAACAAAGAACTGAGTGAAGACGGAACTAGTCCTCAATTAAGTTGAACTTAAGGAAAGAACTGTATCTAATTTAAATTCTACTTAAATAACCAAAGGAAATAAATAAAAGAAGAGACCTTTAAACAAGTGCAAATTAAATAATTAACAGTCGAGATATAAATTGCAGCCCTTATATTAATGAACTTTATATATATATATATATATATATATATATATATATATATATATATATATATATATATATATATATATATTGATAGTTTCTAATTTCACCATTTTTTAAAATGTAAGAACAAAACAACGTACTCCATGGAATAACATTTATTAATAAATCTTATTTCTACCAGTATCTACAGCCATTGTTCTGGATTCGTTAGTATATTCGTTCATCCAATCCCACTGTACATGTGTTGTAACCAATCTCCTCTTCGTTATGCTAGCCTTTGATTTGCGCAATTTAGACCACTGCTTTTGCGCAATTTAGACCACTCCTTTTGCGTAACGTCATTTGGTGTGTCATCGCTTTCATTGTAATTGCGTCCGTAATTGATGTATGTGTCGTATTTTGCGAAGCGTTGGCTATTTTTAAAGGCATGTCGGTTATGTCTTTGTTCCAGTCCAATTTAATTTCTTTTTGAATTATTTTCTGCACGTTTAAGCAGGGCTTCAGCTTATTAATTGCAATAGCTTCAAAAGCCAGAAGCATTTTCTCTGTTTTTGCCTTGTAGAGAACTGAAAAATTGTTACTACTAACAGCATGACCTGTGAGTAGTACATGTTCGCAAATTGCTGATTTTTGTGCAGGAGCTGCACCCCTCTTTAATAGTTTTTGAGGGAGATGCTGATTTATTCTAGTTTCGAGCCTCTTTTTTGATCTGCCGATGTACTGAGCGTTGCAGGTACATTGAAATTTGTATACAGACAAAGGTGTTGACGTCACAGAGAGGCTATCTTTTTCATTCGTGCGCATCAGTTTTGTTGTGTTGAACACCACTCCCACCTGTATTGATGGAAACTGTGCTTTTGTCGCTCGAATTACTTTTCGTTTGAAGATTTCCGCTGGAAGATCACCTCCAAAGGGAACCGACATGCCTTTAAAAATAGCCAACGCTTCGCAAAATACGACACATACATCAATTACGGACGCAATTACAATGAAAGCGATGACACACCAAATGACGTTACGCAAAAGGAGTGGTCTAAATTGCGCAAAAGCAGTGGTCTAAATTGCGCAAAGCAAAGGCTAGCATAACGAAGAGGAGATTGGTTACAACACATGTACAGTGGGATTGGATGAACGAATATACTAACGAATCCAGAACAATGGCTGTAGATACTGGTAGAAATAAGATTTATTAATAAATGTTATTCCATGGAGTACGTTGTTTTGTTCTTATATATATATATATATATATATATATATATATATATATATATATATATATATATATATATATATATTTTACTTATTGGCACACATATTTATTTTACTAAAAATTACTCTACTACTCACTTGAGCGTAGCTGGTTTATGAACAATACTGCAGGGGAAATTTTTTGTGTTAAAATCTAAATTCAATATAATAAAAAACACAAAAACGGTGTAAAGATGAAATTTCATTAGATAAAGCAGTTATAAACCTACCTGGCTAACATAAATAAAATGTATAGTCTTCGTAAATATACAAAATATTTAACAATAATTGATTGCGCAGGTCGTCGTAAAAATTCATTCAATCAAGTTTGTTAGCTTGAAGCAAACACCAATTCCATTGTATTTAGCCAGACGTGGGACAACATAACAAAACTACCGCCAGCTGCAACGCACTGACGCGTTTCGACCTTCCATGATCATCATCAGAGTACGACGGCAAACTGACTATCGAGGATCAAACCGCATTGAATATATATGGAAATCAAATTTAGATATGCGGCTCTCACCTCTAGCAGTCTCGCATACATTGAACTTGACTGGAAATGTCGGCTGCACAATTTCTATGCAATCACGAACATTAACTGTGTGCAGCTTTCGCCACATATGCATATATAGACAATACAATTTAAACAATAATTGATTACGCGAGTGGTGGTAACAATTCTTTAAATAATGTTTGCGAGCTTGAAGTAAACACCAATCCCATTGTATTTAACCAGTCGCACGCACTGACGCGTTTCGATCCCCCATGATCATCACGAGAGTATGACGACAAACTAACTATCGAGGATCAAACCGCATATCTAACTTTGATTTTCATATATATTCAATGGGGTTTGATCCTCGATGGTCAGTTTGCCGTCGTACTCTGATGATGATCATGGAACGTCGAAACGCGTCAGTGCATGCGACTGGCGGTAGTTTTGATATTTTTTTCCTGCGACTGGTTAAATACAATGGGATTGGTGTTTACTTCAAGCTCGCAAACTTGATTTAAAGAATTGTTACCACCACCCGCGCAATCAATTATTGTTAAATTGTATTGCCTATATATGTATATGTGGCGAAAGCTGCAAACAGTTAATGTTTGTGACTGCATAGAAATTGTGCAGCCGACATTTCCAGTCAAGTTCAATGTATGCGAGACTGCTAGAGGTGAGAGCCGCATATCTAAATTTGATTTCCATATATATATTCAATGCGGTTTGATCCTCGATAGTCAGTTTGCCGTCGTACTCTGATGATGATCATGGAAGGTCGAAACGTGTCAGTGCGTTGCGACTGGCGGTAGTTTTGTTATGTTGTTCGACGACTGGTTAAAGACAACAATATTGGCAAATAATGGTTCATTAAAATGAGACTTGCAACTTACTTTCCCGACTGATGGGTTTGCTTATTTTACTTTGATCCCATCTATCACTTCACTACTGCTCTCTTATTTCATTTGGTTATTTCAATACTTATTTTAATTTAAATTAAGCCATTATTGACTTCACAGTTGTTGGTATGAACTGATTGCCTAATATAACAAATTCAAATCATCAAGCTGACCAATTGCGACCTTATTTTGTAATGGTCAAGCACCCGCCACAATTAGTGCTGCTGACCTCGAATTAGGGTGACTGCACTATGTCACTTAATTTCGCGCAATAAATGACATTTTGAGTAATGTACAAATTTTTTCGTCAGTCTGTCCTTTAGTCAAAATGTACTAGGTTTCGCTGGTGTCATAAAGTTCAGACTTGTCAACTTCAGTCTGTCATTATGAAAATGATGGGCAAGTGTTATTAAATTAAATTGAGCTGGCAGGATTTATATATATATATATATATATATATATATATATATATATATATATATATATATATATATATAAAGCCGTTGTCAATATAAACTAAGTATCCATCTTATTTTGCCTTTCAATTAATTTAAAAAGAAGGAAAGGCGAAAGAAGCGGTTCTTGTAATAGTTGTTTATCCTTCTGGTCACAACTGAACTAATTTGTTACTAGGTTCGCAAAACCTAATACATACTTGAATATATATTAGTTCTTCGCAACAAACAGTATTTAACTGTAATATAGTAACAAATTAGTTCAGTTGTGACCAGAAGGATAAACCAAAGGCAGCATGAACGGAAAGTATAATCTCATGCACATCCGTTTCGTGCTTGCACAGCGACTCATCGGTAGGAGCCAGTGGCCACAACCCTTTAACCACTATATATTTGGTCGAAGTATGTGGAATAATAGGACGGTACAATCTCCTAGACGAATGTGTAAACCTGCAATAGTGAAGCTAACATCATATAAAGTCTACGACAATGCGACTTCAACGCTAACTCACACTATATAATACATATACCTAGTCTGTAAAGGAAACTAACACTATGGCTATTGTGTTAGTAACTGAAACCTTTTTTGAAATCGATGAGTACCGGATAATAACACTATGGTTTTTGAGTTGGTACATGATACCAACCTGATGGATATCAATTTATGCTAAAGTTCACCCAAATTGAGTATTACAACAATTTCCGAACACCTGTTACTCCAGTTAAACCATACACTCTGGCCTTGATCGATATCAGTTATCATATTTCGCGGTAAGCATGACATCATTCAATTCAATATATTACAGTTAAATGCTGTTTGTTCCGAAGAACTAATATATATGCAAGTATGTATTAGGTGTTGTGAACCTAGTGACAAATTAGTCCAGTTAGGACCAGAAGGATAAACCAAAGGCAGCATGAACGAAAAGTATAATGTCATGCACATTCGTTTCGTGCTTACTGGCAATTCATCAGTAGGAGCCGGTATTGCGCCCTTTAACCACTATATATTTGGTCGAAGAATGTGGAATAATAGGACGGTACAATCTCCTAGACGAATGTGTAAACCTGTAATAGTGAAGCTAACATAATATAAAGTCAACGACAATGCGACTTCAATGCTAACTCACACTATATAATATATATACCGATTCTGTTAAGGATACTAACACTATGGCTATTGTGTTAGTAACTCATACCTTTTTTGAAATCGATGAGTACCGGATACTAACACTATGGTTTCCGAGTCGGTGTGAGTTAGCATTGAAGTCGCATTGTCGTTGACTTTAGATTATGTTAGCTTTACTATTACAGGTTTACACATTCGTCTAGGAGATTGTACGTCCTATTATTCCACATTCTTCTTCCAAATATATAGTGGTTAAAGGGCGTAATACCGGCTCCTACTGATGAGTCGCCAGTAAGCACGAAACGAATGTGCATGAGATTATACTTTCCGTTCATGCTGCCTTTGGTTTATCCTTCTGGTCACAACTGAACTAATTTGTTACTAGGTTCGCAACACCTAATACATACTTGCATATATATTAGTTCTTCGCAACAAACAGCATTTAACTGTAATATATTGAATTGAATGATGTCATGCTTACCGCGAAATGTGATAACTGATATCGATCAAGGCCAGAGTGTATGGTTTAACTGGAGTAACAGGTGTTCGGAAAATGTTGTAATTCTCAATTTGGGTGAACTTTAGCATAAATTGATATCCATCAGGTTGGTATCATGTACCGACTCGAAAACCATAGTGTTAGTATCCGGTACTCATCGATTTCAAAAAAGGTATCAGTTACTAACACAATAGCCATAGTGTTAGTATCCTTTACAGACTCTGTATATATATTATATAGTGTGAGTTAGCGTTGAAGTCGCATTGTCGTTGACTTTATATGATGTTAGCTTCACTATTGCAGGTTTACACATTCGTCTAGGAGATTGTACCGTCCTATTATTCCACATTCTTCTACCAAATATATAGTGGTTAAAGGGCGTAATACCGGCTCCTACTGATGAGTCGCCAGTAAGCACGAAACGAATGTGCATGAGATTATACTTTCCGTTCATGCTGCCTTTGGTTTATCCTTCTGGTCACAACTGAACTAATTTTTTACTAGGTTCGCAACACCTAATACATACTTGCATATATATTAGTTCTTCGTAACAAACAGCATTTAACTGTAATATATTGAATTGAATGATGTCATGCTTACCGCGAAATGTGATAACTGATATCGATGAAGGCCAGAGTGTATGGTTTAACTGGAGTAACAGGTGTTCGGAAATTGTTGTAATTCTCAATTTGGGTGAACTTTAGCATAAATTGATATCCATCAGGTTGGTATCATGTACCGACTCGGAAACCATAGTGTTAGTATCCGGTACTCATCGATTTCAAAAAGGTATCAGTTACTAACACGATAGCCATAGTGTTAGTATCCTTTACAGACTCGATATATATATTATATAGTGTGAGTTAGCGTTGAAGTCGCATTGTCGTAGACTTTATATGATGTTAGCTTCACTATTACAGGTTTACACATTCGTCTAGGAGATTGTACCGTCCTATTATTCCACATTCTTCGACCAAATATATAGTGGTTAAAGGGCGTAATACCGGCTCCTACTGATGAGTCGCCAGTAAGCACGAAACGAATGTGCATGAGATTATACTTTCCGTTCATGTTGCCTTTGGTTTATCCTTCTGGTCACAACTGAGCTAATTTGTTACTAGGTTCGCAACACCTTATATATACTTGCATATATATTAGTTTTTCGCAACAAACAGCATTTAACAGTATGTTTAATTTTTCTTGTTATCGGTGAATGAGTTATTGAGATCCGGTGGGTAATTGGTAGATCACTTTTGCTTTGAACATAGAATCTTTAATTTACTATGTACTACATATGTGCCTGAAAGACTATTATTTGTCATCCCATAAACTTGGATTTAGGACTGATTTTTATTGAATTTTATGATTAATATAGAATGCACCTAGCATATTTAAAATGTACGCTCATTTATTGCTCCAAGTAATAGTTAGAATTGGTATATATACATTGTGATATATCACAGCCAAATTAAAATTTCATCAAAACATAATGTCGATCATTAAACTTACTACACATTTATACTCGTTGTGACCAAATTATGTTTTCATTCTTATTAAATATAACACACCATATTCGTTACGATATTACTCGATTCGATTGGAGTGTATCTAAAATTATTCTGCAACTTCCTGGCAAGAATGAAGAAGAATACACATTCTTTTTTAATGTCAATACTTTAAAAAAATGGCTTATTTACGTAGGAATCAACACAAAATTACTTCTAGTGGAAGCTTTTTGTTACGATTATTTCTTCATAACTATACTAATTGAATACATTTGCGCATTGATTCGTAATTTTTATGGAATATATTTGCCTGTGCGTTGATGTGTGCGAGTGTATGTGTTTGTAATTTGTTGTTATATGTAACTATTTATATGCTTACATTTTCTTTAATACACCAACATGGCTCACATTGAGTCTTTGACTGGATTCTATATGCCTGGATTATCATCTTGATTAGTCAACTTCCAACTACTTCTTTGGTATAACGTATTAAAACTAATATATTTAGATAATTTTTTTATCGGTATAACAAAACGAATGGGGTATTCGGTGTTAGCAAGAAATTCTGCCATTAAGGATTGAACCACTGAAAATTGAGGTTGGTTACATTATTTTCCGTGAATAGTAAATTTTTGATACCTATAGAGTGACAGGTTTAAGTGTATCATCGAAACATAAACTGCGTGAACTTGAAAACGAAAGCGGCATTAAGTTCAATGAATCAACTAGCGAAAATTAGTCGCCATCAGGTACATACAGTATAACTTAAGCGGTTTATATTGTGAAAAAGGCATATTCTGGACAGTACCTGCTGAGTTCCCGATAAGGACAAAAACGGTCTACTGGGTGAATGACTATTATACATTATACAATTCTTAGTTTATACTGAAAAATATATATACATGATGGGACTGGTGTTTATATCAAGATCGCAACCTTGATTTAATTAATTATTATAACCGCCCGCGCGACCAATGTTCATTTAAATTAGTCGTCAGTCAGTTAGGCATTGTAGGTTAAAATAATGAGATAAAATTTTCCCATTATATGCAGTCGTTGCTTGCTACCTAATAGTTTAATTATTTCACAGTGTTATATGATTGTTTAATTATTATAATTTTGTTGGCCCTCCCCCCTCACCTAAAAATTTATTTATTGCAGACCTATTTAATTCAAGAACTACGTCAACCAAAGGATAAATTGCCAAAGGATGTGGATCTGAGCAACCTACACGTAAGACACAAAGATTTTGAATGTCATAACACTAATCTTCATCGATTTTAAACTCTGTAAACTAAGATTTGTGTGTGCATAAATTAGGATACCAATTTTTTACAGTTAGTTGTCAACTTTACTTTTATAAAATTAAATTATCGATGTTGCCATATTATATATATATGTATATACATTACATTATAAATAAAAATTTAGTAAAAACATACCCTCCTCTAACAAGTTTTATTTTTATAAATGGAATTTAATTGGCTCCATATTGTTGGCTATTTTCTCTAAATATGCAGATATTTAAATACAAATTCCAAGCACTCCGATACACTTCTTGGCACACAACAGTTTGTTCAATAAAACGCCAAAAAGAATATATATATATATATATATATATATATATATATATATATATATATATATATATATTGAATTGTAATTCAACATATAAACAACTTTTTATTTTTATTTGCAGCTGCATTTATCAGACTGTGAATTCAAAGCAACTTTCGCTATGACCAAAGATGCGTTTAAACATCTGCCTGAGTGGAAGCAGAATGACTTAAGGCGAAGAACCAATCTTTTATAAAACTGATTCAGTGCTTATAGAAGGTTTAATGGTGTTCCTACGTGCCCTCTTGCCGATTTCGAAGTACAATTTCTATTTTTTTTATTTTCTTTAGATTTTTTTTTCGCATGAATCATTTACACATGAAATGAAATGAAATGAAAAATGGACCATTTAATACTTATCTGCCTACATCTACGTTTTAGAAAACCTTATATACTTTCAACTATTTGTGAGCATATAGATTTCAATATTAATTACCTAAATGTGTATTATTAAATATATGCTATGTAATACATGTATATAATCAAATAAATTTCAGTTCGGAACAAAAGATAAAGTTAATATTTGAGAAGAGACTTTCTTATTTTCAGTTTATTCTGTTAAACATGCGTAGTTATCCTGATCTTTTCATCTGCACATGGTTACTCAATCTCATATTTTCGTGAAAGATTCCATCTGAAACTGTCATATTCGTGGATGTATAAAAAAATTTTTTCTAATATAAAAATGAATCATTATTAAACATATAAATATGGGAATGACTGTGTGTTCATGAGGAATTTTGCGTGTGTTCATTTGTTGGAAAGCATTGTTTCTAGCCGTTTATTGGAGTTCTTTCTTTACAAGTGTTTTTCTTGACACAGTATGTTGCCCCGCCTAGTCGCGATGACGGCTACTTTCTAAACTTTTTGCGTGCAACTTATGTAAAACAGTTCTACGTGAAGCATTTGGTAAAAATGACTATTCTGAAGATAATAAATTCACATTAATTGATCTGTGCAAGAAGACGGACAAATATAACGCTATTCTAAAATTATTCGCTGTTTCCATTTCAGTTGTCTGTTTTCTTTTAACTCTCCACGCTTTGCTAGCATTCCGACAACTTTGACTGGTAATGGCTTGCGGATTTATAGCCAATTCCTTGACTATACATTGCACCATATTGCTTCTTCTTGTTATGACGCGCTTTATTCCGAAGTTTATTATGATTGCTGACTATTATGTTATTATTTGTCATGGTCGTGGCTTCAATCCTGATTCAAACAAAATGTGTGACTTTTAATTCATTGCTAACGTACTTTTATTTTTTATTAATCTCGTGTCAGTTAAATGAAAACCCTTGTAAGAACCTCGTGGTTCATAATCTAATGCCGAAAACTATGCGAGTTTGGCCGGATAAACTGAAAATATTACCTTTCGACAATAATGAACTTTCCGTTCCGTTACGAAATGTGAAATATATGAATAATATAGGCAAGACAAAATGGACACTGCCTTGATGCATATATATATATATATATATATATATATATATATATATATATATATATATATATATATATATATATATCTGTGTACTTGCTAAAGGCTCCGAGAATCTATAAATTTACATAAGCAGTAGCTTATTTCAATGGTTAAAGCACACGCCTGTCAATAGCGTTTGTGTGACAAACTCTGAGTTTATTTGTATTTTTTTTAGTTGAAAACATTTTTCGTTCTAATTTGCTTTCCTAATTTCGAAACCAAGCTTGATCTTTAATTTTTATTTTATTTTATGATATATTTTTATCGGTTCATTACACACCTTTATCGGTGATGTGATCATCACCACAAACAGTGTACACAAACAATAATAGACAAATCGATTAATTATACTTGTCAATTGATCGAGTTTGCTGATATTTTAGTTTTCCAGAGTTATTGGTGAATAAAACATATTTGCATGATGAAGATGAGCTAAATGACATTCCGTGTTATAGGAGACATGGAAGAATAAAAAATTGAAGCACAGCGCAGCCATTAAATATATATAAAAACTAATTCTCGTCTGGTTTTAATTACTGTAGCGCGAGTATCTTTTATTGTACCGTTAAAAAACACGTTAATCTAAAAAATTAACATTTTGAATAGGTTATATTATCTACCTAAACGGATAAACAATTTGAAAAATTGTATACGATTGTATCCGTGGTTAAACATTTATTATTATAATTATATTTATAAATAGAGATAGACTGAGGAGTTCGTTTGATCTTGTTTTAGTATTTGAATACTTCTATATTCTATATGTCGAATTTGTTATTTATTGCAATAACATAACAGAAGTACTAACATGGCTATAAGATAAGAACGCTTGAAAGCATTTAAATTTACTTAATTCATAGAAAAGTGTTGATTTAACGTTAATGCTTTATAGGTTGGGATAGTTTATGGTACTATTAAGGCAAATAAAGAAATACGATTCTGTTGTTTTCCAATTCAAAGACGAATGCAGTGCAAATGCTGCAAAATATGGGCAGCAAGGCATGCGAGTTTATACTAGCATATTTTAAAATTAAATTGTGTAAATAATAATAAATTTCCTTGATTCAACAATATCCTTTTTTCATTTTTACCCCCATTAAATACCTACTCGTGCACACATTTTGCATGTTAATACGAAGAGGCAGCACAGCAATATAATGACATTCAAGATTTGATGCTCCACCGTCGCATAACCACGAAATTTATAGCTATCTGTAAGCTGTTAAAAGAACTCTTGGGCGCTTCGTTTCAATGGAAAGCCTACTTAACACAAAGCCGAAACAACTATTACATTTGTAATTTTTTATGGCAGATGTGGTCAACCAGATAAAGTTATTCGCTCTTATGCGTGATATAGCCAAGACAGCTCAAACCACAATATCCTCCACCTTTGAATGTAAAGGTATGTCATCGTAAACTTCGCTAAATGTGTCACGGAGTGAAGTTGGTCTAATGGTCAATGTTTTGACTTTAGATTTTGTTAAACTTTTGATAGACTTTTGACGAGTCTTGTATACTACTTCAAACGTAGTGAAGAAGTTGCATCAAGGTAACAGACAGTTTTGTTTGAAAATTTTGTCAATTTGTTGATACACACGTATTTCAACATGATCATATTTCATGCAACGACCTTATCAATTAAGCTGACTTAAATTAAGATATATTAATTTCATTTTTTAACTTCAATTCTGATAAAGACAAAGACGGTGTAGTTTGCAGGCTATATGAAGATAACGAAAAATGTTTTGATTGATAAACAAAACTATTGCGTTCGGAGGTTACCTCAGATGCGTTAGACAAAGCTGAGCTGAAAGTAAGAAATTAAATTAGATTATATATATATATATATATATATATATATATATATATATATATGAACTGACAAATTTCATTGGAAATAATCTAAAACATGTTTTAATCTCAATTAAGCATACGCTGCAAAAATAACCTGGGTTTTAACTACTTCATGCCATTTAACTTAATTATATTTTAATGTCCAATCTTCACAGATTTTAACTCATAAGTGTATGTTTATCGTAATTTATTCAAATATATTAATTTGCTTAGTTCTTATTCTATTAAAATATGTAAATTTCCTATGCTGGCTCGTAATAACTGCGCTTTCTGAGCGTTCTAGTTAACAAATTTATTTGGAAATCATTTGACAATTACAGTGAATTTCAGTTTTATATCCAGTATTTACCACTTGTCCATGTCCTGGTAAAACGCATATTCTGTTTTTATAGGAGTGACCTTGTTAAAAGTTTTCTGTACCAGATTTTTAAAATGAAACCAACGTTTTGTTCAGTGAAACCGAAATACGCTAGCCGTATTTTTTCAGCCTACATGACATTTTTCTAAATTGGAACAATATTAGTGCCTTCAAACGGATTCTGACATTTAGTACAGCTCAACTAAACTACAAAAATGGCAAATATACATCAAAACAACGAAATTCTGCATCAACATATATATATATATATATATATATATATTTTTTTTTTTTTTTTCAACCCCCACCGTCATAAAATCTTTCAATTTTAAAACGACTTGCGCATACTGCAGTCAGTAAGCGTCTACAATAAGTTTAAACTAGATGAAGAAATGGTGAGAGTACATTTCGAGTTTGCCAATCTGGCTACACCTTGTAAATTTATTACCTGGAATACAACTAAATCTAATGGATCTTGCATTATTTTGGAAAAGTACGATGGACAATTTAATGCATGTTTTCGTCTGCTATAATTTGAAAAAATTTGAACATACGTTCGAACGTGCCTCTTTCAAATTGACAAAGCTAAATAGAAAGCTGTTTTTTTTTAAATGAAAAGATCTAAATATATATAATACAACTCTTTCGGTCACGAATATATCACTAACATATTGAAGAAGACTTTATCTATTTTAACCGCGTCTAATTAAGTCGCTCTTATTTTTGTCAATTTATTAAATGATATTTCGATCATCTTTCAAGAAATATAAAATTATATTTCTTTAAAAAAATATATGAATGCTCTCAAAGAATGACAAACAAAGCACTAGAAATATTCTTACTTATTGAATAATTTTTAAACAATAACAAAGAAGAATATCTGCATTCTTATTTCGTAAGGGTCTTTTTGCACACTGATGATTTTCGATTATTTGTTTTGCAAACATTGAAGTATTATCATCGCTGTATACCAAATGGATGGACGGAATGCTCTCTAAATAGTATTACTACATTTAAAGCATTTTAGTCTTTCAAGCGTAAACACATTACAAAAATCAAGACTATTCTTTCGTTTGCCATAATTCAATTTATTCAATTATAATTTTTGTTTTAAATTAGGAATGTATCACCGTTAACAATTATGAAGATGTTTCAATTTCGGAATAAACGCTGTAGTCATGGATATTTCTATCAAGATATTTCATTTGAATTACAAAATCAATAAATGATTTTGAAATATGCATGCAAATGTGTACAGTTTTCATTTATCGCTGTAACAATTCTAGCATCTTCCATTTGTTTGATTTAGAAAATAATACTATCTAGGTAAAAAATCAAATTTTGTTTAAAATAATTCATCCTATTAATTGGAAGATGCTAAATATACCAGAATATTTCTATAAGTTATCTAGATAAAACCGTAAATTGCATTTATAATCATTTAAATTAATCAAATACAGTAAATAGATTATTTAAAAAATATTATCTTAATAAATTTTGTCTTTCCGCTCTGTCATGCCTTAGACAAGTTGGGGATCTTGAAATATGTTCAACTAACGCGAAGACAGTTGCCAGGATCCTAAACTTTAGAATAAGTTTGATGATGGTAATACACCCTCGCTTACAATTAATAGATTCACATCACTTTAGAGATGGGTGTTATATTTCAAGCTAGTTCCATCAGAGCACTTGACTTCAACGAATTGCATTAAATCGTTTGTTCTGCAGTTTCCACATTTACAAAACAGTACATAGATAATTTGATAACAGTGTATCATATCTAAGTACAAATTCAAAACTGTTACCTGCTCATAGATGAACCTTACGCTTGATATCGGTTTGCATCAAATACGACGATGTAGAGCACTGCTTGGAAATGATATGGTTAACTGAAAAAGGTATTGTATTTGTTGAGTTTTCTCTTTAGAAACAGGTCTTTATTATTTCAAGATGAGTATAAGATCTTCTTTTCTTTAAACCAAGTTTGTGAACTTGAAGTAAACACCAATCCCATTGTATTTAACCAGTCGTCGAACAACAACAAAACTACCACCAGCCGCAACGCACTGACGCGTTTCGATCTTCCTTGATCATCAGCAGAGCACGACGGCAAACTGACTATCGAGGATCAAACCGCATTGAATATATATGAAAATCAAATTTAGATATGCGGCTCTCACCTCTAGCAGTCTTGCATACATTGAACTTGACTGGAAATGTCGGCTGCACAACTTCTATGCAGTCACGAATATTAACTGTTTGTAGCTTTCGCCAGATATACATATATAGGCAATACAATTTAACAATAATTGTTTTCGCGGGTGGTGGTAACAATTTGTTAAATCAAGTTTGCGAGCTTGAAGTAAACACCAATCCCAATTTATTTAACCAGACGTCGAACAACATAACAAAACTATCGCCAGCCGCAACGCACTGACGCGTTTCGACCTTCCTTGATCATCATCAGAGTACGACGGCAAACTGACTATCGAGGATCAAACCGCGTTGAATATATATGGAAATCAAATTTAGATATGCGGCTCTCACCTCTAGCAGTCTCGCATACATTGAACTTGACTGGAAATGTCGGCTGCACAATTTCTATGCAGTCACGAACATTAACTGTTTGTAGCTTTCGCCACATATACATATATAGGCAATACAATTTAACAATAATTTTTTGCGCGGGTGATGGTAAGTATTTGTTGAGGTGATGAGCATATTGCTGACAAAGTGACCGGAAACAAGCTCCAAAATACACGGACTGCAAATGAGGACATTATTAGCATCGTAATCATGGAAAGCTATACAAAAGCTAAAAATGACTAATGTTTCACTACCAAATGAGGACAGTGGGCGTCAAGAACTTGTTTCGTACAACAGGGGTCTGGTTAAAAAATTATTCCCTGCATAGCAGTTCTTCTAAACAATGTTTCGGTACGAAACAAAATGTTCCTTAATTGTTCACAGCCAATTAAGAACACTTGTACCACCATTTTTGTTGGCCTGAAAGTATATTATTTTAAACTTTAATATTGTTTGAAAATAAATTGATGGAAAATTGAAATAAAAGACTGGCATGGTTTGCTTGGTATCTTTAATATACACGATATCTATTTTTTAAACTCATCATACAAACTAGTTAAGTAAATTCGAATTTATATTTATACGGGTTTTTAATTGCAGCGAATGCGCTACTGATTCGAAGTGGGTCTGTGATAAGTATCACAAGTTTTCTTTTCATTTCAATGCCGAATATCTCAAGATTTTATTTTACAGATATTTTATTTTATCCAACGCCAAATAAGTTAAATTCAATTCATAGCGAACAATGGGTCGGACTATTACATAATAATGGTCAACAGTAAATTGTGTCCCGTGGCCCCTTCAAGAGTTAATTTGAAATCTATCGCATAATGAGTGGTTCTTCGCCGATGCAATGGTTCGGTGCTGTGGCGTTTTTATCAAGAGAACTCCTCAGAATTGGTCTTATCCGTTTCTAGTTAATTTGACAAACTATCTAGGCCAACAAAAGGATAAAAGTGGAACGCTTTAATCTCCACTGTTTAAACGCTTCAATAAGGTAGTTTTTATATAAATTAAAGAAGCCTATCAGTAAGCTTATGCCAGTTACAGTTAAACTCTGAAATTCAACCAAGAAAACGAAATCGCAAAAATACAACCATAATGAGACCACCTGACCACCTTTTAAGTCATGCTTGAAAATTTTCCTACCATATTTTTTACTAGAGCCAAAACACAATATTCACATATAATTAAACGAACATTGGTTGCGCGGGTGGTGATAACAATTATTATAATCAAGGTTGCGGTCTTGATATAAACACCTGACCCATTAATTACTTACATATGTCAGTATAAACTAAGAATTGTATAGTGTAGAAAAGGCAATTCATCCAGTAGACCGGTTTCGTCCTTATTGGGAACTCATCATGTACTGGCCAGAATTCGCCGCGGACAGGACTCGCACCTGGGCACGTCTGCTTCGGAATCTGGTGCTCTATCCACTGAGCCATCCTGCCGCACACTACACTGTACACAATTTTCAGTGTGCGGCAGGATGGCTCAGTGGATAGAGCACCAGATTCCGAAGCAGACGTGCCCAGGTTCGATCCTGTCCGCGGCAAATTCTGGCCAGTACATGATGAGTTCCCAATAAGGACGAAACCGGTCTACTGGATGAATTGCCTTTTCTACACTATACAATTCTTAGTTTATACTGACATATGTAAGTAATTAATGGGTCAGGTGTTTATATCAAGACCGCAACCTTGATTATAATAATTGTTATCACCAACCGCGCAACCAATGTTCGTTTAATTGTATAAATGTTCATTTCAATACCACTTCCCCATGTAGTGTGGTGTCTGTTCAGTAATGACAGATTGGGGATGGTTAGTTGGAACTTTGGGTCTAAATGGATGCCATATGAGCTCCACCTAAAGGAAAAATAGACTAACCAAGTTACATTAGTTAGTATATAACTGAAAATTGTGTGCAGTGTAGTGTGCGGCAGGATGGCTCAGTGGATAGAGCACCAGATTCCGAAGAAGACGTGCCCAGGTTCGATTCCTGTCCGCGGCAAATTCTGGCCAGTACATGATGAGTTCCCAATAAGGACGAAACCGGTCTACTTGATGAATTTCCCTTTCTACACTATACAATTCTTAGTTTATACTTACATATGTAAGTAAGTAATGGGTCAGGTGTTTATATCAAGACCGCAACCTTGATTATAATAAATAATATTCACGTATGTTTATTTAATCCATTTTTTAAATATAAACTAAAGAAATTCATAAAAGGAAATACTTCGCCCAACTTGAGCATTCAAGTCAGCCGTCAAAAAGACTACGTCCTAAATTCTTGCATTTCGTAGTAGAGGACTTTGAATGGAGTGGATAGCGTCTTTGGCGTTGTTTGTGATACATTCTTTGGAAGTGGCTGTTCGTCCTACGAGAATGCAACTTTAATTTGTCATTGACATTAGTTTGAGTGAATATCGCGCATCTGCTTCGGAATATGGTGCTCTAACAACTGAGCCACCCTGCCGCATGTTACACACAATTTTCAGTTATATACTATATAATTTAACGGGTTAGTCTTTTTATGTGGAGCTCATATGGCATCCATTTAGACCAAAAATTCCAACTACTCGTCCCTAATCTGTCATTATTCAACAGACACACCACTACATTGTGAAGTGGTATTGAAATAAACATTTTTATAATTAAACGAACTGACAAATGTATGTACATAATGGGTCAAGTGTTTAGATCATGATCCGTCTTGATTATACTAATTCTTATCACCGCCCGCGCAACCAATGATCGTTTAAGTATACAAATGTTCATTTTAATACCACTTCCCCAAGTATTGTGGAGTCTGTTCAATAATGATAGATTGGCAATGGTTAGTTTGAATTTTGTGCCTAAATGGATACCATATAAGCTCCAAAAAAAACGAAAAAAGACTGACCGAATTACATTAGTTAGTATATAACTGAAAATTGGGTGTAATGTGCGGCAGTGTGGCTCAATTGTTAGAGCACCAGATTCCGAAGCAGATGCGCCCAGGTTTGGGCTTTGTCCGCGACAAATTCTGGCTAGAACGCGGTTGGTTCCCAATAAGGACGAAAGTGGTCTACTGGATGAATTGCCTTTTCCACACAACACAATACCTAGTTTATTCTGACAAATGTATGTACTTAACGGGTCAGGTGTTTATATCAAGTTCACAACCTTGATTATAGTAAATGTGGTTTCATTTTATTAAGTAAATGAGAACTAATCTGATTTTCATTTTTTTATTCTATTTTTTCGCGGTTGATTACGTGTTGATTTTTGAGTTCGTGTGGGTATGTTCTAACGGGTGTGTCTGATTATTTTTATTTTATTACAAAATATTTGAACATCTGGATATGCCTGTATTGATGGATTGATCTTTGACCAGGCTTGCACTTTTTGGCTATTGCCTGTGAAAGCGTTCTTCCCCATGTGTCGTGTTTCGTATCTCATTGTTCATTAATTATATTTTGTCACCCTGGTAACAGTATGAAATGTGTAGATTGCAGTGTTGATCGCTCATTTTTTGGCCAATTTCTGTCGTTGCTAATTATGATAGGGTTGCCGTTTTGGCATTTTTTTCAGTTTGTTTTTGCCAATCCGATTGAAGGTTTTTTGGGTCTGTTTCAATAGGTGGTCCAGATCGTCAGGACACAAGAATTTAGCTGTTGGTTTGTATGATTCGTGGTCAGCCGATTAAAATATCGCGTTGATGAAACTATTGAATGTTTAAGTCGGGTTATTGCTATTTATATAAAGGGATTCGTGTATGTACAATAATTTTAGGACTTTGGTTTGTGTAAAAGAATTGTTAAATTTGGCTGTGTTCCCGTTTCAGTTATATGCTCTGAAATAGCTGATTTTCCTGACGATGTCAGGTCTCCTTTAATCAATTTCTGTGGTATATGTTGTAGGATACTGTTGAGCAATTGCTTCTTCATACGTACAATACATTGGCTATCACACATGGAAATATGTAGACTATGAAGGATTTGGTAAGAATTAGTAATTGATCTCTCATATCTTTCCTCATTATTAGTTGGGTGTTAAAGGTGATGTTAACATTTTCAGTTATTCAATTTAGCAGCCGTGCAGTTGTCGAGACTGGTAGGTCGCTTCCAAATTGTAAACTTAATAAAACATTTTGCTGTTATCCTGCCGGACATGGACTGATGTAGACATCCAAAAACCACTCCAAGTAGCTGTTCTTTAGCAAAATTTCCTCAGGTAAATTATCTCATCTTCGATCTTCTGTTCAATGCAGATCTTGATTCGGTTTGCTAGGTTGTTAATCCGGTTTCTTTTTTGAGATTTTGGCAAAAAATTATTATAAAGAATGTATTTCTTGGTTATAGTAGATATTCTATTATTGCTAGCGTCTCGAGAGAATTAGAAGCACAAAACGGGAAAGGTGTGGAATTCCTCTACCTTGAGATTGAACATGACTTCATTGGTTTGTTTCAGGATTTCGACTAACGATGGAATGGTGTAGATCATCTACAAACCTTTAGCATGTTTTGCACCAATAAATTGTTTCACAGGCACATTTGCTCAAGATGGTGAATGTATACATCTGCCAGTAGAGGTGCAATGCTGCTTCCCATAGCTATACCATTTTACTTTCGTAAACATGTATATTCTAATTTGTTTTTGTCGAACAACATGTGCGGCCAAAATTTCCAGTCAAGTACAATGTATGCGAGAATACTATAGGTGAGAGCCGCATATCTACTTTTGCTTTCCATATATATGTAATGCGGTATGATCCTCGCTAGTCCGTTTGCCGTCGTACTTTGATGATGATCATGGAATGTCGATATGGCGGTAGTTTTGTTATGTTATTCGACGACTGGTTTAATACAATGGGATTGGTGTTTACTTCAAGCTCACAAACTTGATTTAAAGAATTGTTACCTAGACTCGCGCAAGCAAGTACCGTTTAAATAGTCTAACGCAAGCAAATGGTAAATTATTATTCATCCACTCTAGTCCCCTTAGTTAGATGAACGTATACAGTTACGTAAATGCACGTACACACACACACACACACACATATATATATATATATATATATATATATATATATATATATATATATCATACGTGACAGGCAACCTAATGAAAGATCTGTCTGAAGTATAAGTAATATGGTCAGAGGAAATATCGTGCTTGTTTCACTAGTTTATTTTTGTAAAACTGCTAGGAATGGACCAACTGAAGAAGGCTACCGGCAAAGGCAGCCGAAATATTTTGTTCAAGAAAAATACGACAATAATAACTGCGTTAGTCAAAACGCAGATCAGGTAAGAATCATATTCCTGTTTGTTGTATGGTTTGAATTTTGATCGCTCATTTATGATCGAGTCCATAAACACACTAAGCATCGACTTCACGTATAATAATTAATGATGCTTCGTCGCATAGTTTTGTCTGATTGTAATTTTCTTAATTCATCTGCGTTTTATTGTAGTGCTTGGTCTGCCTTTGAATATTTTCCATAGTACTTAAGTGCTGGTTATCTCTGCTTTCGGTATTTGTCCGTGGAATGCCTGTGGAGCGACACATATTGCTAAGTCCTTGTAGAAGCTTTCATTTCTAGCCTGGAAGTCAATAATGTCGCGTTCGCCTAGTAACCTCTTAATGTTGCAGAATGTGGCTCCTAAGAAGAGTATTTCATTTTGATGTTTTGACAAAATAGTCTTTCAATAATTTTAAATACATTCATTAAGATTAGTAGAAGTTTCAACTGACCGAGGAATGTCCGAAGCTCTTGTGAAACATTCTATCTATTTTTAGCTGTTATTCATGCACACATACATACATACACACACACACATATATATATATATATATATATATATATATATATATCTTGGGTTTTCATTTGCTTATGTGGGTGGAAACTAGTCTGACTCTGTTTTGCTTACATTTCTTCTTTGGGATGATTAGTAAGTGTATATTCATATGTGTCTGTGTGTCTCTGCGTTTAGAAGTCTTTCTCGTTGTATTGCAAATTGATATCTGAGATCTGGTCATTATTAAATTGATGGTTTGAGAGTTTACCAACAAGTCGCCTTGTTGGCTCTTACATGTCCCCTTGGTAATAACGCAGGTTGTGTGGATTGCAGAGTTGAATGCTCATATTTTTTCGATATTTCTGCCGCTGTTAGCAATGGTTTTGATACCGTATGTGCAGCTGATGTTTCTTCTTCTGTCTGTTGCCATGCCGATCGAATGTTTGTTGAGGCTGGTCTATTGCTTGGACTTGCGTGAATGCTAGTAAATTTTTGTTGGGCTTTGTGATGCGTGGTCAGTCAATTAAAATATCATTTGCATGCAGGCTCTGAATAGTAATAATATGTAAAAAATATTGTGTAGAAGCCACAAAATTCACGGCGTTATTTTATTTATTCCTCGATTTGTTAAATCCTAAACAACGCTAGAACAAATTTTGACAATTATTATTGGCTAAGTTTATATTAAAATAAACCCCTTTAATAATATCACTAACAGTTAACTGAGAAACAGCAAGAAACAATCTAAAAGATAAACTAATAAATATGTGCTAATGGTCAACACAGATCGATACGTAAATATTAAGATTTAGTGAATATGTTGAACACACTAAGGGTATAAGTTTCTGTGTACGCCTGATGTGACGGAAAAATATAAAATGGACTAATTACAATAAAAGATATCCAAAATAACACATTCGGTTTGGTTCTTCGCATATTATGAACGTTTTACGCAGCTGAACAAGTCACACAATACAGTCTTTTCATTAACAGAAGAACTTGAATGAAAAAAATGATATCACATTCGCAGATACAAACCATCAAAGTTAGCAACTTTTTAGTGGAATCTAGTTTAAATTTGTTCTTGTTGTTGAAGAAACACTTAGAATTAACTTCGAAAAAACGGTAACGAATAAAACAGAATTTAGATTAACTTAGGTTTCAGACTATCAACGAGACCAATGAAGATGAACTATGCCTTTAACTAACAATTAGGATAAATAGTTTTACGGCATGAGTGAGATGAACTCGTGACTGAAAAAACAGTTGTAGGAATAAATAAAAAACGTACTTAACAATCAGTATTATCGATGATGACATAAATATTGGCCATCAATTGAGACTGTGTTTTAACGTTGGTTTGATGGTTTATGCGCTTTTGACATTCTGATTTATCATGCTGGCGCTTCCAGCAGGTCAATGAGAAGAAATCAGATCAACATACGCATTCCAGAAATAGACGAATAATTTTTATTTACGGTCCAAATAACTACACACATTATGGATAACCAAAAATGGAGAAACAGTACATTCACCAATATATTACGTTAATATAATTCTGTATGATATATATATATATAAATAAATAAATAAATATATATATATATTTATGTATATAAATTATTTACTTGTTTCAGTGTGAATTTTTTGACAATAAATTTACAGTAAAAGCATTTCTGGCAAGGTGTTTTAATTGTAAAAGAAATATTCTTAGCCTATTTTAAACGATAGCGGCATAAGCATAATTGAAAAAATATATTATCAAAATAAATAAAGTAGAAAAACGTGCTACGCAATTATTGCATTGCAGTCACCAAGATAGGTACAAATATTGAAATTAGAAATTCAGGACAAATTTTTTAAACTATTTGGACAGTTTGAGTTCGTCATGTTAAAAACAGACAGAAATAATAGGTTTTTGTACAAAAACGCAACAAGAGAATTAATTCAAATTGCGCAAAATATACCTCGCGTTTTCCCTGAGGTTGATTAAGTGTGCAATACAGATAATAATAACATATCCTTGCTTTTAACGCTAGAAATAAATAATCAAATGTTTTATAGTCTTAAATTTGTACATTTCCTTTCAAGAGAATGCATCATTCGTCTAATTTTGTGTCGAAAGTTTCAAATAAACAAGTTTAAATTTTAAAAATGCTAATAATAAATATCCTAATCGGTTTAAAAATTCAATGGGCAAAAGCAATGGCTAGATCTCAGCTTCAGATCAGACAGAATATTTTTCAAGTTCTATTTGGTTATTTTAAATACATTTTTTTAATATGTATTGCATACCACATGAATCACTTGTCCTCCCTTAACAGAAGCCAGCATTTAACCCCAACAAAATTTATAGAATTTATAGAAACTCTGTGAGATAAAATGAGGTATATATATATATACTATTGTTGCTCTGGCACAATTTTTCGACAAAACTTTCCACGTACATCTGAAGAATACCATTCTTTCGAAGCAAAAGGATCAAGTTAATAACAAATAAGAAATTACATTTAAACTGGTTTATATGTTCTAATACGGTGTTATGATATTTACAGTTATGATAACGCTCATTTAATTCGTGTTATTAAATTTGAGAAGGATTTACACGAAGAAAACCTGTGCATGTTTAGTCAATATATGAGCAGGAAAAAACGGCCGTTTTACATCTGGAGAATAAGTATATAGTTCAAAAAGCGCATAAGAATGTGTAGGTAGGAAAAGACAATTCCCAGCTACGATTATGTGCTTAAAATTTCCTCAGTAAATGTCATACGTTCGACTTTTTCTCCACAAACATTTCAGAGCAGATATATAAAAATCGTTTTAGTCCAAATATAAATACTCAGCGGGTTTAGGTTATTTGTTCTTGTTATATTAGTTGTCTTTTTTTTGAAATTTTTTGCGGTGTGTTAGCTTCAATGCCGCCAGTAAACAAAGATGTGATAGAACCACATTTCCAGTTGAACGAAGAAGAAGTCAACCCGATCAAAGAGAAAACAAAATTGGAAATTGTGATCAATCGGGTCTTTGTGTAACTGCCCGTGTACAGCTATTACCCGCGTACGCAAAACGCGGCATTGGAATGATAGTTATAAGTCTTGTTTGAAAACAATAAAATGACCATTATAAATTCAAAGTGATCCAACCCAGCATACTATGCAATACGAAGTCTGCATGCACGTGAGAGTAATTTTGCCATACGAGAGATTCGAGTTTTAAGTACTAGAGGAAACAATCATCAGTTAGTTTTACAAAAGACTACGATAAATGTGTCTTCAAATTTATACAATGAACTAAAACTTTATGTGAAAATTACATTGCAAATATTGAAGTAATATTTCGAAATTCAACAATGGAGGTTTTCCTCTTCTAAATGTCTCGATTGAACCTGTACTCTGTTGCATACGGTGTCGAACAAGTGTGCGCAGCTGTTAATATAAAAAAGTTACTTTCTAACAAAAATGAAGTAAAAAAAGATAATTTTCATTAGCAGTTTCTTTACAGTAAAACAAGCAAAATGCACAGAAAATAAATTTGCAACATTTAGGAATCACTGTACACATCTCGCTTTACTGAATAGCGAACATTTCTATCAAAAGTTTATTCGTCGTTAAAACTTATTTAACACAGTTTCGTCAAATCAATTTAAATCTACATGTCAAGAAACTAAAACGCTTGCAACAATAATTACACAAAATTAAAAAAATTAACCTGTTTTTAATCAATCTTCAGTAATAACATGGTGTGCGCTACTATAACTGCAGATGTGTGTTCTATTTCATGTGAAAGCCCAAAAAATTTCGTTTCCAACGGATTTTGCAAGAGCATTGATTGATGTGCTCTTTCAAAAAAAGGTAAAGCTGCTTGATCCTAAATGTTTAAGAATATTATCAAATTCTAAATCAAGGAAGCTAGCTATCCCAATAATATGTCTTGAACAAAAATATTTAAATAGACAGACCAAAATATTTGAAGACTACGCAACCAGACATGGTTTTAAATGTTGATGTGAACATAAATGACAGACAAAATTAAGAATTAGACCATATACATTACCTGAGTATTCCATAACTAAAACACCATAATAAATGCTTAAAAGCGCATAGTAATAAAGCTTATATTGAAAATTTGTCAAAAAATGCATTTACAGTTGCTTATATCTGCATCAGATCATCTCAGCATGAAAACTAGCTCTCGAAAGAAAGATCAAAATTTTATTCAACACGGTATACTTTGTCAAAACTGTGTAATCCCTACCATGATTTCGCGATGCTAATTAAGTCTGTAAACTTAATGACATCAAGCTAAATGATTATAAATATAGATATTAAGCATCGCCAGTAACACTATTTCAAATGGATTATTGCCTTTTCAGTCTTCACTAACATAACTAAATATCGTATGTTCAAATCAAATCACTTTATTTGTTTCAGGCTTCTGATGCTTCACAGTACAAGCTTTGTTTGCCAACTTTTACAGAAACAACTTTATAGGGTATATTGGTACGCAAAGCAAAGGCTACGAAGTGGGTTGCTAAGGTGAAGTACAAAAAGACGGACAACAACCGTACAACGTTAGATGAATCTTATGTCATAGATCTAAAGGCTCCTAGCCATAAATCAATATTCTTTACAGTGTTAACTACCTGAGCAATAAACCTATAAAAGAATCTACAGGTCAATAACAAATTATCAATTTTTGTCGCACATTAGCTAAAAAGCATGTTATCTGGCATGAGCAATAAAATGCTTATGCAAGCTTTCTCATTAAGTATTTCACACCAATGGCTACCTTGGCGTGGATAATGTCTTTATAGCTACAGATAATGATGAGGCTGGCTTATTGAAAAGCTAAATAGACAAAATAGCAGAATCATAAATGACGACAAACACGTCTGATTATGATGGTTAGTACTTTAAACATGACATTTGGTTTAATGACCAGATAATTATGAACTCAGCCGGTAAAACGAAAACCATCCTTTCATAGAAACGAAATTGCGGTACTTCATTTGGTCTTGGGGCCGATTGCCATCAGGCGCACGTTAACAAGCTAGAGTTTATAGCTAGCAAGATGGAAGCTGAATAGTGAAATAGTATACTTAAAACGAGAGCAAAGTTCTTGCCATCAAATACGCGACTGATTACAAGTTGCAATCGTTTTTTCCAATGGTTAACGGAAGATACCTAATTTATAAGGTCATTGACTTATGACTTTGTTTTAATGGCAGTACGCGAGAGATAGGCCAGCAGTATAATTTAAATTTAAAACATTTGAAAGCGCAAGACCTGAAGACTCAATCCAGAAATAAGTTTGCAAAAGAAACGCAGTCAAGCATCACGCGACTGACAACCTTAAATTTAAAGTGCGTTTTAAATTATGATGTTTAGAGCAATTCAATGCGCTGCAGAAACTATATATATATATATATATATATATATATATATATATATATATATATATATATATATATATATATATATATATAATATTCACGCAGTAATATCAAAGGTAACATTAGCTGGACCACCAAACCAGTAAATAAGCATAATCGACTCGAAAGTGCTTTAATCAGTAAAATTTGCAGTAAACTCTCATTATGGATTAACATTTTTTACAGAAATGTCTACATACAGTTCCACTTACATACATACATAAATACACATACAACTACATCCATACATACTAAAGTGCAGACATTCGTACTTCAATATATACATATATCCACACGCATGCATACTAATATACATACGCGCATACATACATAAATATGTGTAAGTACGCATAAGAAAGCATACACACATACAAACACATAAATACAAATATATATATATATATACACAAACATACATACATATAGGAATGCAGGAATGCACAAAAACATACATGCATATATACATAAATCGATGTATGCACACACAACATACATACACGCATGCATGCACACAGCAGCATCAAAAATAACAATAATAGTTAACGCTTCACTGCCATACAACCGTGAGAAACTAAAACTAATAAGAACAATAATTTAAATTATAATAAAAATAATAACATAAAACAAAAATGTTGACAGTGATATATGAAGAAGAGGATCGTGCTTATATTGAAATATTTAACATAGTAACAAACAAAAAACTAGGCAACCCAGAATTCTGCACAACACAATTTAGACCAAGTCAAGTTTAAGGCAGGGCAATATCGGCAATACAGCATCCTTGCAATTATCAACAAATCGTTCCACAAAAACTGTATACATACATAAATACATTTATAAACGTAAATCTACGTCTTTCAAACTAGGCTCCTGCAGAGGCTAAGCCTGTACGGCAGAGCTAAAAGCAGTTCACTGGAGCCTGGTTGCAGCGAAGTTCCTGGAAAATTTTGTCAATTCTAGTGTTTCTTTATGAATTTTATATATATATATATTTCACAAGACCAAACAGTTCTTAATTAAACAATTTTGAAGTGTTAAAGGAAAGTAAACTCATCTTAACAGATTCACACTAAACTATATACACTTGAAATTTCTATTAACCGCTCATGGCTGGAACACATTGTATGCGTAAGCAAAAAGCACAACGCACAGCTCGAGCAACAGGTACCAATTCATCATCAGGTAGAAAAATGTAAACTCGACGATACACCATAATTGTCGTCAGTTACATACGATCTAATAAACTGAAGCGCAATGGCCACGAAATTTAAAAAATAAGAAATCGTACACGGCAGTGACAAGATTTTTTTCATTATTCGCTGTTATTCGATGGCTGAATATCTGAAACCTGGGTGGCACTTTTACACGTCCGGCTTGATCGTTCAGAGTGAATCTGTTTAGGCCTTAGTTTATGCTTTAAACCACGACTGCTAAATGGCGGAGACGCGTATTTTGTAATTACTACTGTTTTGCCGGGTACAATCAGATACAGGCACATTGATAGTGCGACCACTACATTACTTATTTGTCGAAGAGGAGTTCGACTCATCGACAAACAAGCGTTTTGCAGGAGTCAATGACAAATTCTGCTTTATTTCGTCACTGCACATCACCTCTGCAGTTGGCGACGACGACCTAAAAAGAAAATAAAACAAGAAACATCTGTTTTTATAGGGGATTTATAATAAAGTTGTACTTTCGAGCATGGTTTAAATCTCAATTTAAATTAAAAATACATAAAAATTGTTCAAATAAAATTTAAACATAACACGAAGGAATTTAGCAAGACGTCAAAGAAATGTTTAAAAGATATCAATGTAGAAATAATCTTATTCCACAAATTGGCCCTTCATCATATATATATATATATATATATATATATATATATATATATATATATATATATATATATATATATATATATATATATATATAATTAAGAAGAGAAAACATTTTATAACAAAGTGGAAAATGACCGGTTTACATCGACAATACTCAACAGCAAACTAAAATCTCTTTGTTACACAAATTGTGAGTTTTTATTTGATAATAGAACGAGAGCTAGTCTAATTTGTAGTTTTAATTTTATTTCTTGTTGATGGTTAATTTCGTGTAGATTTGTGTGCGGGCGGGTATCCACCTTTGTGTGTACAGCGCTTATTTTTTTTTATTAAAAAGTTATGTTTAAGATTTTGCTTTGCATGTAATGATTAATTGAGTTTTGACCAGCCAATGAAGTCGATACAGACATCAAACTCAATCTCGAGGTAGAGAAGGACAACACTTTTCCGCCAAACTCACTCAAGAAGAAAGTGAAATATTGACAATGGCAACAAATAGAAAGTACACTTTCACCGGGCAATACACCCATTACAACAGAAGGGTACCAAATCCCACATAGGAACCCTAATTAACAATCTGGCTAAACAAATCATGAGTAGCTGCTTTGAAGACAACGACAAGAAAGAGCTAGGGTACCTGAGGACAATTTTGCTAATGAACTACCCGAAGCGGTTCATATATGTAAACATCAGGTCACTTTCGATTCGTACTACAAAGGATGTCGACAAAAATATTTTCTCGAAAGTGAAATCACTATCACCATTAGCAGTTACAGAAATTGCACACTAATATGAGCGATCAACATCCATAATCATTATCATCATACTTGGTTAATACAGTCAAATGCATATACAATGAGACTGTCTTTTATATCCAGAGCACAATCTTGAGTTAAATAACTATTAGCACCACTTGCGCATTCAATGACTGTTTAAGCGTTTAAATCTCCAATTCATTACAATATCGCCAAGTAAAGAAATCTACGTTCTGTAATGACAGATTTGGTTTGGCTACAAGAAATTTTATGCCCAGAGAGATACCACATAGGCTCCACCTGAAGCAAAGATTAACCAAATGCATGTTGGTATAAAACTGAAATTTGTGTGTGGAGTGCGACATGGTGATGCACTGGCTAGTCATGGACAATCACGAAACTGTGCCACGGTTCGAGACCTGCCCGATGCAGAAATTCTGGAATTCCAAATATGAACGAACCTGGCCTAATAAATGGAGTGCATTTCCTAACCTATACAATACCCAGTTTGTGATGAAAATGTATAAATAATAGAACTTATGTTAATATCACACTCGTAATATTGATTTAAATAATTATCACAATTCGCCCAATCAATTTCTCTTTGACAGTATAAATCTTCAATTAAATACCAATTCGCCAGGTAGATTGATGTCTGTTCTATAATAGTTAGATAACGACAGATTTAGGTTGGCTAGTTGGCTGTCACAGGCTCTACCTGAAGGAAAAACTAACTAAGTTTGTACATTACCGAAAGTTGTGTGTAGTGTGCGGTAGGGTAGCACAGTGGATAGTCATAGACTCCAAAGAAAATTTAATCCGGTTCGAGTCTTACCCGGAGCAAAACTCTGGACAGTACTTCACGAGTTCCCAATAAGGATGAAGCCGGTTAACGGGATGAATTTCCTTTCCAATATTTATACTGAAAAATGCATAAACAATGAGATTGGTATTTATATCAAGCTCGCACCAATGATTTAAATAATTGTTATGAATACTTACGCACTAAATTGATTGGTTCATAGTATAATTATTTAATTCAATACCATTTATTCAAGTAGCGTTGTGTCTGTTCTATGTAAGAATTTGGGTAGCTAGTTGGAACGATACATAAAAAAGATGTCACATAGACTCCACTGAAAAGAAATATTAACCAAATATAAGTTAAAACTAAAAGTTGTGTGTGATGTGTGGTAGGGTAATGATAAAGATAGTCACAAACAACCTCGAAAATGTACCACAGTTCGAGACCTCTGCTACGCAAAAATTCTGGACAGTACTTGAAGTTCTCAATAAGGCCCAACACGGTCTAATGAGTAAACTTCTTCTCATAGTATATAACATGATTAGATTATACTGAGAATTTATGTCAATTGGATTTTTATTTATATCAAGGAGTAGCATTGATATAAATAGTTATCGCCATTCGCACAATCAATGATTGATAAGTTATCCACAATTAATTGAAGTATCATGGCAGACTTTTAAGCAATGTCATGATTATACTAACGACGCGCGCATGTATATTTTCATTACGAACTAAAAATGCAAACGATAAATAAGACTATATAGTATAACGTGTGAGACGCACCTCGTAGAATATAAAATTAAGATGGCTGGTTAAACCAATCAGAAAAAAATCAGGTAGTTTGTCAATTAAAGTAAACGAGCAGTGGTTGCGCGAGCGGTGATAAAAATTAATATAATCATGGTTGCGATCTTGATATAAACATTTTACCTATTAAGTACGTACATTTGAAACTTTTGAGCTAAATGGATGCCATATGAGCTTCACCTAAAAGAAAAAAGACTAAACAAGTTGCATTAGTAAGTATATAACTGAAATAATTAAACGAACACTTGTGGCGCGGGCGGTGATAACAGTTATTTTAATCAAGGTTTCGGTTTCGATATAAAGACCTTACCTATTATGTACATACATTTTTCAGTACAAACTAAGTTTTGTATCGTGGAGAAAAGGAAATTCATCGAGTAGACCAGTTTCGCCCTTATTTGGAACTCATCACGTGCTGTCCTGAATTTGATGCGGACAGGGCTCGAACCTGGGCACGTCTGCTTCGGAATCTGGTGGTTCAATCACTGAATCACCCTGCCGCACACTACACACAATTGTCAGTTATATACTATCTTATATTTCTTGGTTAGCCTTTCATTTAGGTGTAGCCAATATAGCATCCCTTTAGCCCCAAAGTTCCAAATAACTGTACGTGATGAGTTCCCAATAACGACAAAACCGGTCTACTTGATGAATTACCTTTTCCACACTATACAATACTTAGTTTATACTGACAAATATATGTAAATAATGTCAGGTATTTATATATAACTAAAAATAGTGTATAGTGTGCGGCAGAGTGACACTGGGATTATAGCAGCAGATTCCGAAGCAGACGTGCCCAGATTCGAGCCCTGCCCGCGGCAAATACTGGCTAGTACGTGATGCGATCTCAATAAGGACGAAACCAGTCTGCTGGATGAATTACCTATTCTACCTATATAATTCTTAGTTTATTCTGACAAATGTATATACTTAATAGGTCAGGTGTTTATATCAAGTTCGCAACTTTGACTATAGTAATTATTACATGTGAGAAATAATTCCTGCTAACCATCTGCAGGAGATATCATGCATACATACATGCAAATAAATACATACATACGTACTTATATCTATGCACGCATACATCAGACATACATAAATGCAAAAATACACATATGAAGGTATACTTACTTAGATACATAAATACAAACGCACGCACGTCCACGCATGCATACATAATACATAAATAAATACATGCCCGTAAACAAACATAAATACATACATGAATGTATATATAAATACATACATACTTAGGCTCGAACGTACATACATACATACATACATACATACATACATACATACATACATACATACATACATACATACATACATACATACATACATACATACATACATACATACATACATACATACATACATACATACATACATACATACATACATACATACATACATACATGCAGACATACATACGTACGTACGCACATACAATTTCATTCAGAGGTCAAATGTTTTGAATACAATAATAGTTTCATTGTTTTCAAACGATGTAATCATCTCTACTTTTTAAAATTATTATTTAGCCTTATTTCTCTAAAATGAGACACTTTTTTACTTCTACCTATATCTATCACGTTGCCGACATTTCATCTCGCAATATATTCTTGAAACTTTTTAGGCGTCTTCATTTTTTTCACGTTGTGTATTTTGCTCTGAAGGAAAGTTGCAAATTATGTTTTTATATATATATATATATATATATATATAGGCTACCTTCTGCCCATTGGTCATGGTATTGTATAGTACTTTAATACACTGAAAGAAAGCACTATGGATAATAACAAGATCAGGATAGTCAACGCAAAAAAACGAATGAACTACAATTGACAATGGAGAAATTGTGACTTAACGCTAATAATGACATCTTAAAAAACCATCTTGCAAGTTTAAGATGCTGTCGGCTTACCTGGAGCAAACAGATAGGTTAATTTGCCCACAGTTGGTTTCGCTATTACGACGTTTATGCTTGCTAACGATTGCATCGTTTGAGGCAGGTGATGTCTTCGATACAGTGCGACGGTTGACAGAAAAACGAATAGGAGTGCATGGTCTGATGGCGGTGTACTGACATGTTGAGACAGGCTTAGGCGAGTGGCGTACTGCACGATTGCATTTTGGTGGTTGTATTAAGTTGCTGGTAAGACTCACTAAATAGAAAGTATATGTTTTTATAGAGCATTTCATCGCAGATGTTAATTCACTACAATCAAAAAAGGCGATATTCCTTCAATAAAACATACAATTCCAGGTGCACCGATTATTGACCTTAATTGATGGGTTCTCCCTTGTCCCTTCTTTTTTGAGCCATCCATCAGCTGCTTTTCTGAAAATGACGTTGGAAAATGACTTTCCACTCTTATTCCAACATCATTTTTAGACAAACAGCTGATAGAAGGCTTAAAAAAGTAGGGACAAGTGAGAACCCATCAATCAAGGTCAATAATCATTTCACCTGCAAATGTACAGGATTCAAGATTTTACCGACATACGAGTACTATCAATTGTCCCGCACAAGAAAAATGCGGCCAAATCTGCAACATACAATGTTTGTGAATAATTAAAATATTCATGGCCATTTCAGACTCAAAACGTTATATAGGTTTCACATTATTTGGCCGATTATCACACATAATGAAGCTTTTATATCATAAATACACAAAAGCTCCAAAGCTGTTTGAATCTTCCGAAACGTAGAGCCAATCTGCTCATTGCTCATCCGAAAGAGCTTACACCAAATATGATATTAAAATTAATTTTAACTCAACTGCGTAACTATTTGATTCGTGGAATCTGGTAGTCTTGTCTCCTCTTCAAGCATCTATAAATCAACATATATATTTTCGCACATAAAATTAAAAAACAGAAGTAAAGAGATTGTTAAATGTCAAAAATTTTGCATACATCGCCTACGATTCAGGCTGCTTTTCATGATAGAAAAAATTAAGCTGACAGCTGGAAATCCTTAACGCTGAATCAGCTGCCAGACTTGGTATTACCATCATCATACCCAGTTATACAAAAGTCAAAAGTGACTAATGTTTCATTGCCACTCGGTATTAGCAACACCTTCTATGAACCTTTGCTGGTTGGCACCGATATTCAACGAATTTTTGTCATCGCTCCCAACGTGCACAATTATTTCTTCTTCACAGTCAGTGTTGAGCATTCTACAATGTTCTCTGATGTTTAGATCGCTGGTGGTGGGTAACTTGCTCACTTTGAGTACGTTGACAATGACGCATTGTTAAAATAAACGGTCGACAAGCTACAGACGGATATTTACTTTACAACGGATGTTTATGGTTGGCATAGCCTGAAACTAGGTGCATACGAAATGGTGATAAGGATCCATTATTATTCAAGGCCAGAGATAGAGCTGAACGGCACCACGCTAGCAGTCGTTAACAAATATGAGTATCTGGAATATATGATAATATCGAACGCACTGGTTAGTACTTACAATTCCAAACGTAGTCGGCTTCCAGGTGCTAATTTTGATAAGTTACACAAACCACTTTAGAAATGCCCAAGCATTTATCAAACCCTCAAGCATGCGTCAATTTAGGCGATTTGTTGATGTTCCTTTATGCTGCTAAACATGATAAAGGACTAAGTATAACTATCGCTATTTGGCCAGCTTTGTAAATCAGTGCATACGATTGGTATAATACGAGTAAATATCTCCTAAATGACGGTATATATATATATATGCAATTTTTCATTGGTTATTATAATCAAGGTTGAGATCTTGATATAAGCACCTGACCAACTAATTACATATATACGTCAATATAAACTAAGAATTGTATAGTGTAGAAAAGACAATTCTTTCATTAGACCGGTTTCGTTCTTATTGGGAACTCATCATGAACTGGCCAGAATTTGCCGTGGACAGGGCTCGAACCTGGGGACGTCTGCTTTGGAATCTGGTGCGCTAACCACTGAGCCACCCTGCCGCACAAAAGCAATTTATCCAGTAGACCGGTTTCGTCCTCATGGTGGCTCAGTGGTTAAAGCATCAGATTCCGAAGCAGACGTGCCCAGGTTCGGGCATTGTACGCAGCAAATTCTGGCCAGAACATGATAGGATCCCTATAAGGACGAAGTGGGTCTACTGGATGAATTGTCTTTTCTATACTATACAATTCTTAGTTCATACTGGCATATGTAAGCAATTAGTGGGTCAGGTGCTTATATCAAGATTGCAACCTTGATTATAATAATTGTTATCATCGCCAGCGCAACAAATGTTTTTTTTTTAAATTACATAAATGTGCATTGGTTGTTGCGCACCTAGTAACAAATTAGTTCCAATATGACCAAAAGGATAAACCAAAGTCAACATGAATATAAAGAATAATCTAATGTGCATATTCATTTCGTGCTTACTGGCGACTCATCAGTAGGAGTCGGTATTACGCCCTATATCCAAAATATTTGCGTATTGGGTGTAATACCGGCTCCTACTGATGATTCGCCAGTAAACACGAAACGAATGTGCACGAGATTATACTTTCGTTCATGCTGGCTTTGGTTTATCCTTCTGGTTTTATTTTAACTAATTTGTTACTAGATGCGCAACACCTATTACATAATTGCAGTCTATATAATTTTCAATAATTTCACGTTATGAAGTACAGTATATATAGGCGGTCAACATTAGGGAAAACAGAAGCACCTCTTGTAAGGAGGGATAGCTGTGTCTAGGAGATTGGTTATGAGAGATGGTCATCAGGCAGAATAGATACAAGGCTGCATGCAATATCTGGATTGGATAATTTCTCTTTACTGGAAAATACAACAATATGTAGTGTGAATACAAATTCAGTTAAGATAGGAAAATGGAGCGATCAAAACAGTACTCAGTTTTGTACCTAGTACCTGTTAATGAAATAGGCCCTCAAGATTTATTTGTGCATGGTAAATTTAAGGCTTTTTTTAATACAAATAAAGGGAACATCGGTGAATATTGGTAATTTTGTGCAATATAGCAGTCCAGAGGTCGATAAATGAAGAACTACTTACGTCTGTCACAAATACTGCTAACTGTGCTTTGACAGCTCAATGAGTCGTCACCTTCAAAATGCGTCTCGCTTTCAGTTGTACTTCTGCCGAAATGTTCACCATCAACAGATGACCAGTATGCCAACAGCGAATCGGTGCTTGGTCTGGATGTGCCAATGGCGCCAACACTAGAAGTGGAGCCAAGTGAATGCAACATGCCATCGTCATCACCATCTGCACTAAATGCAGGCAAGTAAGTTGATCGTCCTATGAAGCTAGGCGACACCGCATTACGCTCCTTCGAACTTGCAATGCCCTTATCCGTAATTGGCGTGAATACAGCAACATCGGGTGAGTCTGTATCTGGTTGATTTTCTGAAGACATGGTATTGAGAGCAGCATCGAAAGAAGGCGATCTCAGCTTTTTGCTAAAACGGTAAGCGATGTGGAAACGAACATAAATAAATTGGACTCATAAAAATTATGCACTTTATTTGAAAACCGAAATAGTTGTAGTATAGAATTCAACAACAAGAGCAGGAATGAATTTGAAAAAAATATAATGAACCCAGGTATAACGTAAGGATATTGATTATGTATGTTATCAGTATTAAATAAACATTGCACAGGCTATTGTATTTAACCAGTCATCGAACAACATAACAAAACTACCGCCAGCCGCAACGCACTGACGCGTTTCGACCTTCCTTGATCATCATCAAAGTACGACGGCAAATTGACTATCGAGGATCAAACCGCATTGAATATATATGTAAATCAAATTTAGATTTGCGACTCTCACCTCTAGCAGTCTCGCATACATTGAACTTGACTGGAAATGTCGGCTGCACAATTTCCATGCAGTCACGAACATTAACTGTTTGCAGCTTTCGCCACATATACATATATAGGCAATACAATTTAAAAATAATTGTTTGCGCGGGTAGTGGTAACAATTCTTTAAATCAAGTTTGCGAGCTTGAAGTAAACACCAATCCCATCGTATTTAACCAGTCGTCGAACAATATAACAAAACTATATTCAATGCGGTTTGATCCTCGATAGTCAGTTTGCCGTCGTACTCTGATGATGATCATGGAAGGTCGAAACGCGTCAGTGCGTTGCGGCTGGCGGTAGTTTTGTTATGTTGTTCGACGACTGGTTAAATACAATGGGATTGGTGTTTACTTCAAGCTCGCAAACTTGTTTTAAAGAATTGTTACCACCACCCACGCAATCAATTATTGTTAAATTGTATTGCACAGGCTAGTAAAGGGAATTTAAAAAGTACGCCTGTTTCGTTCTTATTGGGAACTTATCAAGAACTTACTGGAAACTTCCGTAACCGAGGTTCGAATTTGGGTATACTCTTCTAAGTCCAGCCCTCATACCACTATGCCACCCCTGCCGTATGTTAGACGAAGTTTTCAGCCATTTACCAACTTCTGTTTAAGTTGATTACTACATCAGGTTAAACAAATTTTGAATTCCTTAAAACTTGATGCTCTAATACGCGACCACCAATCTGTCATCTTAGGATAGGCACCATGACACCTAGGCATGTTATATTGAACTGAAGTTAAATGGCAAGATTTTAATTATAAGTTTTCAGTATAAACCTTAAATTGCACTAGGTAGATATATATATATATATATATATATATATATATAGTCAGTTTGCCGTGGTACCCTGATGATGATCTTGGAAGGTCGAAAGGCGTCAGTAAGTATCACTAAATAAGGTTTTGCTCAATTGTGCAACTGGTTAAATACAATGGGATTGGTGTTTATTTCAAGCTCGGTAACTATGACATTTTAATATATATGATGCTTTTTATTCTTGAGAACGACTTCCTTTTTGCTTCTATGCAATATATATATATATATATATATATATATATATATATATATATATATATATATATAATATATATATATATTATTGTACCCTTTTTATGTGCAAAAACAAAAGAAATTTTATCAGATATAAGAAAATTTTCTTTCGCATGGTCTTCTCAAATATCTACTCATCTAACATTGCAACTTGAACGCCTGTTTTAAATCAAATGGTGAATACACGTCTGCTATTGCGCAACACATCATCGAAACAACGCACGTATGTTCTCCAGACGTAGCATTCAAAGTAATTACTAAATGCAGAAACAAAAGGGAGCTAGCCACATACGAAGCCTTATGGATAAACAAATTGCAGCCGGATTTATGTAAGCAGAAGAAGCACGTACAAGCATTGAGTTTGAACTGGATGTGACGCACGCAATTTGATTGGTTTCTATTTTTCACACTCGCTTTGTTCACGTATTTCTATCTTGTTTTGCTTTCCAACTTATATATAAAGATATGTTCATGAGTAGATATTTGAGAAGACCATGCGAAAGAAAATTTTCTTATATCTGATAAAATTTCTTTTTGTTTTTGCACATAAAAAGGGTACAATGAATTTTATTAAAGCTCGCATTTCAAAAGAATATATATATATATATATATATATATATATATATATATATATATATATAGTTGAATTTCAATAACAGGATTTTATTATATGGATGCTATCAATGGAAACCAAGCACTACACAAGGTAGCAGAAGCAATTTATCGACTAGATTAGTTCCGTCCTTATTGGGAACTCGTCAAAAACATGCCAGAACTTGCTGCGACCGAGGCTCGGAACAGGAACAAATTAGCCTGAGTCATGCACTTGTACCACTGCGTCACCCCTTCGGCAAAAAAACACGCAATTCTCAATCATATAACACCTTATGTTTTGGTTTGCCTTTCCTTCAGGTGGAATTTATTTAAAATCGTTATATATATATATATATATATATATATATATATATATATATATATATATATAGTCAGTTTGCCGTGGTACTCTGATGATGATCATGGAAGGTCGAAATGCGTCAGTGCGTTGCGGCTGGCGGTAGTTTTGTTATGTTGTTCGACGACTGGTTAAATACAATGGGATTGGTGTTTACTTCAAGCTCGCAAACTTGTTTTAAAGAATTGTTACCACCACCCACGCAATCAATTATTGTTAAATTGTATTGCACAGGCTAGTAAAGGGAATTTAAAAAGTACGCCTGTTTCGTTCTTATGGGGAACTTATCAAGAACTTACTGGAAACTTCCGTAACCGAGGTTCGAATTTGGGTATACTCTTCTAAGTCCAGCTCTCATACCACTATGCCACCCCTGCCGTATGTTAGACGAAGTTTTCAGCCATTTACCAACTTCTGTTTAAGTTGATTACTACATCAGGTTAAACAAATTTTGAATTCCTTAAAACTTGATGCTCTAATACGCGACCACCAATCTGTCATCTTAGGATAGGCACCATGACACCTAGGCATGTTATATTGAACTGAAGTTAAATGGCAAGATTTTAATTATAAGTTTTCAGTATAAACCTTAAATTGCACTAGGTAGTATATATATATATATATATATATATATATATATAGTCAGTTTGCCGTGGTACCCTGATGATGATCTTGGAAGGTCGAAAGGCGTCAGTAAGTATCACTAAATAAGGTTTTGCTCAATTGTGCAACTGATTAAATACAATGGGATTGGTGTTTATTTCAATCTCGGTAACTATGACATTTTAATATATATGATGCTTTTTATTCTTGAGAACGACTTCCTTTTTGCTTCTATGCAATATATATATATATATATATATATATATATATATATATATATATATATATAAATATATATATATATTCATTGTACCCTTTTTATGTGCAAAAACAAAAAGAAATTTTATCAGATATAAGAAAATTTTCTTTCGCATGGTCTTCTCAAATATCTACTCATCTAACATTGCAACTTGAACGCCTGTTTTAAATCAAATGGTGATACATGTCTGCTACTGCGCAACACATCATCGAAACAACGCACGTATGTTCTCCAGACGTAGCATTCAAAGTAATTACTAAATGCAGAAACAAAAGGGAGCTAGCCACATACGAAGCCTTATGGATAAACAAATTGCAGCCGGATTTATGTAAGCAGAAGAAGCACGTACAAGCATTGAGTTTGAACTGGATGTGACGCACGCAATTTGATTGGTTTCTATTTTTCACACTCGCTTTGTTCACGTATTTCTATCTTGTTTTGCTTTCCAACTTATATATAAAGATATGTTCATGAGTAGATATTTGAGAAGACCATGCGAAAGAAAATTTTCTTATATCTGATAAAAATTTCTTTTTGTTTTTGCACATAAAAAGGGTACAATGAATTTTATTAAAGCTCGCATTTCAAAAGAATATATATATATATATATATATATATATATATATTATATATATAGTTGAATTTCAATAACAGGATTTTATTATATGGATGCTATCAATGGAAACCAAGCACTACACAAGGTAGCAGAAGCAATTTATCGACTAGATTAGTTCCGTCCTTATTGGGAACTCGTCAAAAACATGCCAGAACTTGCTGCGACCGAGGCTCGGAACAGGAACAAATTAGCCTGAGTCATGCACTTGTACCACTGCGTCACCCTTCGGCAAAAAAACACGCAATTCTCAATCATATAACACCTTATGTTTTGGTTTGCCTTTCCTTCAGGTGGAATTTATTTAAAATCGTATATATATATATATATATATATATATATATATATATATATATATATATATATATAGTCAGTTTGCCTTGGTACCTGATGATGATCTTGGAAGGTCGACAGGCGTCAGTAGTTCACTAACTAGTTTTGCTCAATTGTGCAACTGATTAAATACAGTGGGATTGGTGTTTATTTCAATCTCGGTAACTATGACATTTTAATATATATGATGCTTTTTATTCTTGAGAACGACTTTTGCTTTTATGCAATATATATGATATATATATATATATATATATATATATATATATATATATATATATAAGCGCAGCTAAACAACGATTTAATGTGATTAATCATCAATTATGCTTTGTTAATATTGATGCAGTGCTGAAGAGCTTGACTTACATAACACGACGTTAAGTTACATTTTTAATAAACCGATGAACTAGAGCGACTTGATGAATTATCAAGTGAAATTGTAGTTTATTAATATAAACAGATCCTCCAATATTATTGACAGGTCCACGTTAATTGTAACATCATTTTGAGCCGTGCCGATATGAAAGGCTGCAAATTTCTTTTTGTGAAAATAAATTATGACGTTACAGTGCTGTTATCGACTACAGTCAGCATTTACTCATCATCATGTCCAGCCATACAAAAGTACCGTTGTGAATTACCAATAGGCAAAAGAGGAATGTGATTGGTGATGTTACAACATTAGAAGCAGAGCACAATTTTTTCCTTTCTACGTACAGTACATGCCTAATATCCTCGCTGACCCTCGAGTGATCCAGTCATCACCATCACCTCAGAGAGCAACAAAATCGCAATTAATAACCGTATGACCAGGGGGAAGGCTATAAATGACATAAAAGTAATAATAATTATTTTTAAATAGTAATATTAATAATAACCAAACAATAACATAAAACAGAACTGCAAGAATAGAATGATTTCGGATGAGATAAATATAGCTTACATGAAAAAGCCTAACTAGACGTCTAAACACAATTAATGCAGTCAAGTTTAAGGCAAGGTGACACGAGCAGTACGGCTTCCTTACTGTTTTCACTGAATCGTTTCATAAAAACGACCAAACAAAACAGTCAACTCTGCCAACCTAAGGTAAGAGAGTTAATCATGTTACTCTAATAGAAATTTGCAACAAGGTCGCCGCTGAACTCGATTCGATGAAGTATCCGATTTCAGTGATATAACCACAGACGCTACTGCAGAAAATATATGATAGAAGTACTATTTCCCGTTAGCGCATTTATTAGAGTAAAATTAAATGTTTTTATAAAGGAACTCCAGCTCATTTAAAATTATAAAAACATGAATCAACACCACCTGTTATACAAGAAGAAACATCAATTTTTAATTTCAAATACCAAATTAGCAAGCCAAGAAGAAAAAATATTATCTTAATTCATTAAACTTAATTAAACACATTAAGAATCAAACAAAGTAAGTTTCGAGCATTTTGCATAAAACTAAGGAAAGAAGTATAGTAACTTTGTATACGAAGGAGATTCCTATCGCGCATGGATATATATATATATATATATATATATATATATATATATATATATATATATATATATAGTTGAATATCAATAACAGGATTTTATTATATGGATGCTATCAATGGAAACCAAGCACTACACAAGGTAGCAGAAGCAATTTATCGACTAGATTAGTTCCGTCCTTATTGGGAACTCGTCAAGAACATGCCAGAACTTGCCGCGACCGAGGCTCGGAACAGGAACAAATTAGCCTGAGTCATGCACTTGTACCACTGCGTCACCCCTTCCGCAAAAAAACACGCAATTCTCAATCCTATAACACCTTATGTTTTGGTTTGCCTTTCCTTCAGGTGGAATTTATTTAAAATCGTTATATATATATACATATATAAATCTGCTATAATATTGTAATTCAAAACATACAATATTATATATTTTAAGTTTGTAACATTTTGATCTGCAATTTAAAATATAATTCGATTTCAAGCCAAACGTTGCACTCCAGTTTTGCAATCGGTATTAAAGGTCAACCACTATTGCATTTTTATACTGCTCAGCCATTTCAGATTCTGTCGTTGAAGGCGTAATGGAAAGATACCACCTATAGCGGCATCCCAGCCGAAGTCGTTTGATTACTTAAATCTTGTTATAATTATTCATTGGTCAGTATTCGCCTAAGAGACTTCCTCAGCCCACTGTGATTGGCGCTGTCGTTTGATCAGTACCCATAGTTGCTCCCCATTTGTTCAATTGTATTTAGGATGCAGTCATTGTTAGGGTCACTGCAAGTCTCCGGAGTAAAGGTCGATGGTGGTTGCCTTGCTTACAAATATGTAGACAATGCTTTTTAATTGGCAGAAAAAGAAGACGAACGTCAGAGGGCTACTAGAATCGCTGAAGAAGTATATCTGATACGTTTTGAAGCTAAACATCTCAAAAACCGTTCGCTAAGGCCAATTTTGAGCGTTAGATCGTGTTTATGATGCTATACTTGTGATACCAGACGAATGAGCTTTAGCAAATTATGCTTACAACTTTAAAATTGCCGATTAACTTAACTAAGCAAAAAGTTTAGTCTACAACTTATTTATATTACCAATTCTTTTTTACGCTGGAGAAAGTTAGGAAACAACCGAATTTAGCTGCGGGCACCTAGCCTGCACATTCACATGGCATGGTTTATGAGATTGCCAGCTGATTGCCTTAGGACAGAGCAATAACAATTACAAGCCGACCAATTCCAATCGGTCGCACTTTGAGATATAATGCCCTGTTATGGAATTAAAATATCGTTGCTTATGATAATGTTTAATAAGTCCACTTAAAATTTCTGCACACCAGGCTAAAAATAAACTGCAGATGCAATCGCAGAATATATAATATAATTATTCAAGCCATCGTTCAATTGATCAAGCCATACCATACACCAAAAATCGGACGGGGCGAAAATCCGTGGTAGTCAAACGGCAAAGAGGACCCACTGGAGGCGCGTTAATTCTGCCTTATTGGCATAATCTCCTATAGAACCCCCACAATTAAACAAATTTTGGTTGCGCGGGCAGTGATAACAACCACTTTTTAATTAAGGTTTCGTACTTATTGGGAACTCACCACGTACTGTGCAGAATTTGCCGCGGTCACAGCTCGAGCCTGAGTACGTCTGCAAGGTATGTTCTACAATGACAGATTGGAGATGGTTATTTAGAACTTTAGAGCTAAAGCGATGCTATATAGGCTTCAAATAACGGAAAGGCTAAGCAAGAAACTTTATCTTGTATATAACCGAATTTTTTGTGTAGCATACAGCACCAGATTCCGAAGCAGACGTGCCCAGGCTCGAGCATTGACCGTATCAAATTCTGCACAATACGTGATTAGCTACCAATAAGGACGAAACCGGTCTACTGGATAAACTGCCTTTTCCACACAATACAATACCTAGTTTATACTGACAAACGTGTGTATATAATGGGTCAGGTGTTTATAAAAAGTTCGTAACCTTGATTAAAATGCAATCTTTACTTCTGCTTATATACATATTTATATACGAATAGAGACTATAGCTTCTTATTTACCAGCCTACCAGCATATCGTATTTTTTAATAACGACTCATGTATTACATAATCAATATGTACGTACGTACATAGATACATAAATAAATAAATAATACAAAGATGTATACATACATACTCACAATAAATACATACACACATACATATATACATACATACATACACACACATACATACATACATACATACATAGATACATACATACATACATACATACATACATACATACATACATACATACATACATACATACATACATACATACATACATACATACATACATACATACATACATACATACATACATACATACATACATACATACATACATACATACATACATACATACATACATACATACATACATACATACATACATACATACATACATACATACATACATACATACACACATACATACATACATACATACATACATACATACATACATACATACATACATACATACATACATACATACATACATACATACATACATACATACATACATACATACATACATACATACATACATACATACATACATACATACATACATACATACATACATACCTTCTCAACTTTTTCAGAACTAACAAGGACGAAAAATTATAGCTAATATAATATCATATTATCTAAACCAACCTATCAGTGTTTGAATGTGTCTTATTAGCAAAACGTGATGACTGGCGTCTGGGTTTCTGCAAAACAGATGAAGAAGCATCTTCAGATTTGTTATCAATATCACCAACGAAATGACCAAGCGAATTGCTCCGACAGTCAGCACCAATATCTGAGCCATGGAAGCTACTTGCCCCGCTAGTTGACAATGGTACGAGATTAACGGATACAGACATTAATGATGAAGGAAATGATGTAGTTTCCGATGGCATTGTAGATAAAGGCGAGGAAGAAACAGAGTTTGATGAATAAAAATTAGGCATTGTTGTCAATGCAGATGAACACGTCTTATCAGTAACTGACATCAAGGAATTACAAGCCCCCGAGTTATTACGTTGACCTGCAATGTTACCTTCTTGACCAATAGTGTAATTCTGCGGACTATTTAATATTTTCGATTTGCAAGCATTTGATGAGACACCATAAGAGGCAGTGGTCAGTGCATAGACATCAGCGCTTGTCACACCATTTGGTAAACGTCTAGGCAATGGCGCACGAGGCATCAATTCTGAGTAAAATAGCAGGTAGGCCTGGGAAGCTAATACTTCGTCTAGTGAACACGGGGTGACAGAAGCGTCGTTGCAATGAATCCATGCCTCTGAAATAGAAAATTAATAAAGACATTAATTTTTTTAAATCGTGTAAAAATACGTAATTGCAGAAAGCGGACAGATGAAAAGATCATTTTAACTAATTTTTAAGATTAGTTCAGTTGTGACCAGAAGGATAAACCAAAGACAGCATGAACGGAAAGTATAATCTCATGCACATTCGTTTCGTGCTTACTGGCGACTCATCAGTAGGAGCCGGTATTACGCCCTTTAACCACTATATATTTGGTAGAAGAATGTGGAATAATAGGACGGTACCGTCCTATTATTCCACATTCTTCTATTTGATATAAGCACCTGACCCATTAAGAACTAACATTTTGTCAGTATAAACCAAGTATTGTATAGTGTAGAAAAGGCAGTTCATCCAGTAGACAGGTTTCGTTCCTATTGGGAACTCATCACATACTAGCCAGAATTTGCCACGGACAGGGCTCGAACCTGGGCACTGAGCCGCACTCCGGCAGGGACGTTGGTCAGCGCACGTTGATTTCCTTGGTAGAGTTCGTGCAAGGCGCCCGTCGTTTCCCAGAATTAATTTTAAGTAAGGCTATCTGTTATTCCATTCTTCCTCCATTGTGACTTTTATTTTAATTACATTGTCGGTTTCTTCCGAGATCTTTTCCAAATTAGTTGTATGGCAAGAATAAGAACAAGTCATCTATAAAACTTCTGTTTAGCTTCAGATCTCTATAATCGACATGCTGTTTGTTGCTGGTGACTGGAACGCACGAACAGGACCTTCTGACTCATCCACCAGACACATACTGGGAAGGTTTGGTCTAGGTGAGCGCTGCGAGAACGGAGCACGACTTATCAGCTTTGCAGAAGTCAACCATATGTGCGTTACCAATACGCGTTTCCAACACCCTCGGAAGCATTTGCTCACCTGGTATTCAAACGATGGTCACACAGCCAATCAGATCGACTACATTCTGGTACGGTCGCGTTGGATGTCTTCTGTCGAAGATTGCAGGTCATACCGAGGAGCTGAAACTGGCAGCCGAGGAGGGTCCGACCACACTCTAGTACGTGCCAAATTGAGGCTTCATCTCAAGTCCCGACGGCGCCGTCAACCTACGAAACGCCTGAATGTTGCTGCCCTAACGGACCCATCCCGTTGTACAGCGCTATCTGCCTCAATCACTGCAAAGTTGACTGCCGCTGACGGTGGAACTCATGCCGTAGATAAAACCAATGTGGAGCATCAATGGAATAACTTGAAACTCTCTACTCAGCAAGCTGCGCTTGAAACGCTCGGAACCATCAAAAGTCACCATAAAGACTGGATCTCTGAACGCACGATGCGGGCGTCACAAAAAGCAAGAGATGCCCGGATGAATAACGCGCCTAATTATCGCCACCTGAGACGTGAAACCACGAGGTCTGCTCGGGCTGACCGTAAGCAGTACTGGGATGAAATGGCTTCCGCCATGGAATCGGCTGCAAACGTCGGTGATTTCGGAGGTCTCTTCCGTCTTATACGTAAAACATCCGGTAAGCGCAATGCAGAGACAATTCTACGCAGCGCAACAGGAGACTTGATTTCTGATGTCAATGGCAAAATCGCAAGATGGGTTGAACATTTTTCGCAGTTATTGAACCGACCATACAGTGGCCGCTCCCCACCGCAACCACCTGCAACATCTACACCCAGCTACGATGTAGACTGCTCTTCCCCAACTGAGGTTGAGATCGCTACGACCATCCAGCGCATGAAGAGCAAGAAATCCCCCGGTGAAGATGGAATTCCTGCAGAGATCTACAAGGCCTGTATAAACGCACTACTACCATCAATCCATCGACTGTTCTCTTCTATCTGGGAACAAGAAGCATGCCCGTCAGACTTCGGAATGTCAATCCTGCTACCGTTTCCCAAAAAGGGTGATAGATCAAGGTGCGAAAACTACCGTGGTATCAGTCTTCTCAACACCGCATCCAAGCTGTTGGCGTCGATTCTATTGAACCGCTTCTGTAATGAGCGGCATGTCCGTACCCGTCCCAATCAGGGTGGATTCCGCCCAGGCAAAGGCTGTGTTGATCAGATCTTTACATTACGGCGAGTTTTGGAACATCGCAACGAATTTCAACAACCAACCGTCGCTTGTTTTATTGACTTTCGAGCTGCTTTTGACTCTGTTGATCGC